>NW_005087862.1:52426-76157 GCF_000331425.1 Pseudopodoces humilis | reverse complement strand
CCTTTGGGAATGCCACCTTTTAAACACCCAAGCCCAGGAACTGGTCTCTTTCTTTGCAGCCTTGAAAGGCAGCAGAGCTGTGGTGTGGCTGGCCCCGCTCCCCCGTGGCCTGTGCGGCCTGGGGGGGGCTGGGCCGGACCCCAGCTGCTCCCGGGGGGAGATGGAGACTGCGGGATCCCCCCCAGGCCAGGCCAGGCTCTGCTGCGGTGCTGGCTTTCCCGGGAAGCCCTCCGGGTCCCGTTCCAGCGGGGTGGCCAAAGCCCTTCCCAGGGGAGCCCCCGGCCCCCAGGCTGGGCCAGGCCACGGCTGATGACACTCGCCAACACCCCCCTGCCCCCCGGCCCGCACAGACAGCTCCTGAGAGCTGGCACCAGCCACACCTGAAATCCCACACCACCACTGCCTGCCATGGCTTGGGCCAGATTTAACCCTTTCACTACACACAGGAGACCTGCAGACTTTAATCCTCTCTCCAGGAAAAGAAAAGAACCAAGTGACACGAAAAAGACATCGTGAAACACCAAGGTCAGTAAAAGAAGGAATCAAGCCTCAGATGGAAGGAGAATGAGGAGATGCTTTAATAAGCTGAAATAGTTTTTTGTTAGGGCCATGGAGATGAATAATAATGTTCTGAAAAATAACTCCTTTAATTCATGAAAGAGTATTGGGGAATTGAAGCATTCAAGCTGTAGATCTGGGCAAAGGTATCCATTGATGAAGCCAAGCAGATGGTGGAGTAGCTGTGATCCCATGAGAGCTTGAGAAGAGAGAGAGGGAGATGAGAGCTGATGAAGACCCTTTACCCCAGGGAGAGAAGAAGAAAACCTCTATTCTCAGAGATGTAGAGAGATTTTTCCTTTGAATAATTCATCCTTAAATTAATACCCCTTGAGCTCATGGCCCATGAACACACCTCTGAGTGGTGTGAAAATGGGAGGAGAGGGCAGAGTTTGTGGCCGGGTGACTACCATTTGTAGAAATGAAAAGCCATGAGAAAACTGTTTCTTGTGGAGAACTCTCCATGGCATGACAAAGGAAAACTCCTCTCCTTGCACAGACTGATGAAAAGACTATTGTATAGTTGGCACTGTTTTAACATCCCAGGTTTTCTCTCAGCCGTGTCACTTGAGAAAGGAAGAAAAGGGTAGAGGAAGGAAAGGTTTCTAAAGCTTTTATGCTTGTTTCTTATTCTTGTAGTCCTGTTCATAAAGTTTCTTTATTCCTTTTAATTTATAAGCTTGTTTTGCCCTTCCCCAAATCCATATCTCACAGTAAGACAGAAGGAAGTACTTAGGTGATTTTAGCTGGAGCTAAAACCCACCACACTCAGCCACTCCTGACAGGACTTGTGCTCCAGACCCCTCACCAGCCTTGTTGCCCTTCTCTGGACACGCTCCAGCCCCTCCATGGCCTTCCTCAATTGGGGGCCCAGGACTGGACACAGCACTCGAGGTGTGGCCTCAGCAGTGCCGAGCACAGGGGAAGAATCCCTGCCCTGCTCCTGCTGGCCACACCATTCCTGATCCAGGCCAGGGGCCATTGGCCTTCTTGGCCACCTGGGCACACTGCTGCCTCATGTCCAGCCTGCTGTCCATCAGTGCCCCAGCTCCCTTTCTGCCTGGCCGCTGTCCAGCCACTCTGTCCCCAGCCTGGAGCACTGCAGGCCTTGTTGTGGCCAAAGTGCAGGAGCCGGCACTTGGTCTTGTTCAACCTCACCTTGTTGGCTTTGGGCCCTGCATCCAGCCTGTCCAGCTCCCTCTGCAGAGCCCTCCTGCCCTCCAGCACATCCACACTCCCACCCAGCTTGGTGTCAGAATGGTTCCATGAGGCCCTGGAGTGTCACAATGGTCTCCACGGTTCCATGACACTCCGTGGAGTCACAGTGGATCCTTGGTGCTTTGGGCCCTGCAGTGTCACACTGGATCCTTGGTGCTTTGGGCCCCAATTGGATGATGATTTTGTGAACCCTGCCTTTTACCCTCCCCAGGATATCTCTGATTAGCTGATGCTTTGGACCCTCCCTTTGAACCCCCTCCATATTTCAGCTGTTGCACGCTCGCATTTTCTGTCTTTTGCCCCCAACATTCCCCAGAGCAATAAATCCTCTATTATCCCATGCAAAAGACCTCCCTCTCGTCCTTGCCTCCTCAGAGCACAGACTGACAGCCCAAAGCCCTAGAGTGAGTACTCTAGTCACACCTGGGCTCATCCTGCTCCTGGGGTGTGACCCACTCCTGTGCAGGCCCAAGTGACAGAGCCAGAGCAGCTCCGGTGAGATGCGAGAGCTGGTGCCCAACGTGGGGCCCTGTGAACGGACCCCACGGACCAACTGTGGATTTTATCCAACAAGTTCTGGCCCTCAGCTGCCTCCGAGTGCAGCAGAGCGGTTTTTCTCCGCTGGCTCTTGGGGCAGGAAGTGATAACCCTCCAGCATCCAGAGGAGCACTTCCCTGAGGAGGACTTCCCTGCAGCCCCTGTCCAGTGGACCAAAGGAGGGTGAGTGTACCCCAAGTTAGGCTGAGGGTGCTCACAAGTTGTGGGAAGGGTGCATTTTTCCCCGGGGGTGCTGGAGGGGGACCACAAACCTACAGGCCACGATAGTTGGCTGTGGAAAGCACCCTGTCCCTGAGACTGGCCCTGGAACTTTTAGCTTTAGTTTGTTAACTTGTTTCTTTTGCTGCAGGGGAGGGTGGATTTTTGTTGTGCCGGCAGATTAACATCAAGGAAAATGGGTGTGAAATTGTCAGCACAGCAGAGAGGGATCTGTTTTCAAATTTTGGGTACCCTGGAGAGTGGTGTAATAAGTGGAATTGATTTGTGCTAACTAAATTTTAACTGGTATTAAAGTTATTATTAGAAGCAATCAAAAGAATCAGTGTTACAAGGCAGATGCACCCCTTTACTGATATTACATGTTAAAATTGAGGTACAGGATGTAGTTTGGAAGATAAGTGATGTCCCAAGATGAAAAAGGCCTTGAAATGGACAAAATTAGAATGACTTTTGGCATTGGGCCTAAAAATCAGTAAATATCAGACTAATGAGTAGACTTAACACAACGCTTAGTATGCACACACAAACCTGTAAGGTTATCCAAAGGACAACGAGGAAGAGGAGAAGCCTTCACCGAAAGACCACCAAAGGAAGACTGAAGACCCTCTAACAACAAGTGGGGCATGTGCCGTGAAGAAAAGTGAAGTAGAGTCGTAAAAACTTGAAATAGGAGGAAACTTATGGCAAACATGAATGAATATGTATAAGCATAGAGTATACAAGTTTAGCTTGAAGTGCTTTGTTTCGTACGTGAGGTGGGGTGAGAAGCTCCCCCGTACCCTAGTCAGTTTTTCTTGTGCCTTAACCATTTGTAACCACTTGCTAATTATATTCAGATATATATTAGATATATCTGAATATATCTACTAAATTGTACTTTTTTTAACTAAATTTTATTCTTTTACTAAACTATATTCTTTTTTTATTTTGTATCCAATTTATTAAAGTATATTATCAATCAATGAGATTGATTTTTTTTGGAAAGTTGAAAGTCCTTTATAACAAATTGGTGACAAAACCCGGCAACTCCAGTCTAGGGGAAGAACGGCTAATCATGGGAAGGAGCTCCCCACCAGTCTTTTACGGTGGTCCCAAGGTTAGTTCGTGCTCCCTTGGAAATAGGAGTTTCACTTAGGATAAAGCATTAGCAAAAGAAACTAGCAGTAGGAAGCGCGCAGAAGAGCTCCCGTCGAGTGCCGGCCAGAGATAAAGGTGCCCGTAAAACGTCTTGTGCACAAGAACCGCGTGGGCAAACGGAGCGTGTGAGTCCCACGGGGCTGGGCAGGGGGGAGCTGTGTGCCTGTGTGTGTGTGTGCAGTGTCTGAGACAGGGGCTGGGCAGCCCGGATCCCCAAAGGGGGTGCAGACCTCCGGCCGTACCGCGTTTTCGGCTCTCCGCCAGGAGACCGGCCAGGAAAGGAGGGAAGTGAAAGAGAAGAACGAGTGAAAATCCCCAGGAGGGACGGGAGGAAGAGTCCCAGTCTTAAAACTTACAGCAAAGTCTTTGGGGAGGAGAAAGCTATCTGATCGCTGGGCGAAGTGACTCAGGAGGAGAGTGATTGAGCCAGGTTCAACTTTCTTGGAGAGAAAAGAAAATAGTAAGCAATTTAAGTACGTAGTTAAGAGGGATTGTGAAGGGAAGTAGCCAGAAAGAGTCAAAGCTGGGGGGAAGAAGAGCGAGAGAGAATTAGGTGGGAGGCAAATGGTTGGCAAAATGAACAGAATAATATTAAGGGAGGGGGAAGATTGAACCACAGAGTGAGTGAGGGGGATCAAGATTCTCCTGGTACCGGAGATTTCTTGGTTGGTTGCTGCCAGAGATGGGTTCAAGGGAGAGTAAGTCCTTGAATCCAGGGGCTGCGAATTATAAGGGGAATTCACAAGAGCCCTGGATATCTGAGAACCGTGAGGGGGTTTCTCAGGGGGGAGCATTCCTCAGGACAGTCCACTGGGGATGATGTTAAGGGTTTGGGATATATGGGAATCTCGGAGAGGTAAAAGTAAACAGAAAATGATTAATTATTGCAGGTTTAATTGGATAAAAGAAATGATCTGAATAGATGATTTGTATTGGCTGAAGTTCGGATCATTTGAAAATTGGATTTGTCAAGCTTTAAATCAGTATGTGAATTCAAGAGAGCCTTTTAATCAGGAAGAGAGTGATTATGCTGCCCTGTGGCTTCCCCAGGGGAAGGATGAAGTGATTACTAGGAAACAGGGAAGTGAGGGTTATTCGTTGTATCCTTCACAAACTAAAGGGCAAGTAGCTAAAAAAGATAGAGAGGAACCACCATGGGATCCGATAGATCATCTCCCACCCCCTTACAAGCAATCTGATCAACCCGTTCAGCCACAAGCTCCCGAAATCCCTCCTGTAAATGCAAATGTACCCCCCATTCAGGAAGAGCCAGCAGCACACAGAACTAGAGGGAGAGGGGGACGGGGAGAAGGAAGGGACGAGGGAGACAGGGAGACAGAAAGGGAAGGTCAGTTATACCCCCTTAGGGAAGTTCCCATGGCAAATCCGGGGCCAGAGCACAGACCTATCTGTTATGTGAGCATTCCTCTAAATACAGGGGATGTCAGAGAATTCAAGAAGGAGGTGGGAAAGTTGTTAGAGGATCCTATTGGAGTGGCAGAGAGATTAGATCAGTTCTTGGAGCCGAACATATACACCTGGGTAGAACTGCAGTCTATCTTAGGAATCTTGTTTACCATGGAAGAAAGAGAAATTATTAGACATTCGGGAATGCGAGTCTGGGATAGGGAACATCAGGGGCCAGAGCGGGGAGACCAGAAATGGCTTGTGCAAGATCCAAATTGGAATAATCAGGAGGTGAGAGATAGACAGAATATGAGTGATCTCCGGTGGATGATTATCAGAGGAATCCAAGAGGCAATGCCTTGGGGACAAAACACAGGGAAAGCTTTGAATGAGCATCAAGGACAGGATGAATCCCCAGCAGACTGGTTGGAGAGACTGAGAAAAGACCTGCGATTATATTCAGGCATAGACCCTGACACCGCAGCAGGGCAGGTCCTTTTGAAGACTCAATTTGTAGCTAAGTCCTGGGGGGACATTAGGATGAAGCTGGAGAAATTAGAAGATTGGCAAGAGAGGCGCCTTCAGGAATTGTTAAGGGAAGCACAGAAAGTGTATGTAGGAGGGGATGAGGAAAAGCAAAAGACGAAAGCAGGGATTTTGATAGCAGCAGTTAAAGAAACACAGGCAACTATGGAAATAGGGAAGCTCACAGAAAAGTTTAAGCAACAGAAAAAAGGTGGGTACTGCCTCTGGAGATACATGACCCGTATGTTTTTCTTGTCACCAAAAAGGACACTTGCAACATTCTTGTCCTGCCTCAGGGGGACAGGATCCACCTGTTTTTATTGCCACAAAAAGGGACATCTGACGAAATCCTGCAAAAAGAGACAACAGGATGAAAAAATGTTTCAGGAGGACTAGGAGAGTCAGGGGCCCTATTTAGTGAGGACCAAAACATCAGAAGACCCCTTGGTAAAATTAAAAAATTGGTCCTCATAAGGAACAAATTACATTTTTAGTGGATAGAGGAGCTTCTAGGTCTACAGTAAAAAAATTACCACAGGGATGTGAATTAAGCTGTGAACGCATCCCGGTTTTTGGTGTGAAAGGAGAAGCTTTTAAAGTTCCTGTAATTAAGAATGTGCAAATAGAAACAGATAAAAAGTTTGAGTTAAATGATTTGTTGTTGCTACCTGAGGTTGATAATAATTTATTAGGAAGGGATCTAAGAATAGCCATAGGGATTAAAATAAAACCTTTAAGGAAAACTTAGAATTTGTTCTTTAACCGAGGAAGATAAATTGGAGATTAGCGACACTGTGTGGTGTTCTGGTGAAACAGGAAAACTCAACATTCAGCCCATCAAAATTGAAGTACAGGACTCGGAAATTCCAATTCGAGTAAAACAATACCCAATATCATTAGAAAGTCGGAAGGGACTGAAACCGGTAATTGAGAATTTAGTTAGCCAAGGGGTTTTAGAACCTTGTATGTCACCACATAATACCTCCATTGTGCCGGTAAAGAAGCCTGACGGCAGCTACCGATGAGTTCAGGATCTCCGAGCAGTGAATCAAAGAACCATCACACGCTTCCCGGTAGTCACCAATCCATACACATTATTAAGTCAAATACCCCCTAATTACACCTGGCACAGTGTAGAAGACTTAAAGGATGCCTTTTGGGCTTGTCCCCTGGACCAGGGCAGTAGGGATTATTTTGCTTTTGAATGGGAGGACCCTGACACGGGCAGGAGAGAGCAGTTAAGGTGGGCTGTGTTACCCCAAGGTTACACTGAATCACCAAATCTCTTTGGGAGGGCGTTAGAAAATCTCTTCAAGTCCTTTAAAATGCCCAAAGGAATTAAGTTATTACAGTATCTTGATGATTTGCTAATAGCAGGAGAAACAGAAGAAGAAACCACAAAGGGTATTATTAAGCTTTTAAATTATTTAGGAGAAAATGAGCCGAAGATATCCAAGTCAAAACTGCAATTTGTGGAGTCAGAAGTACTGTACTTAGATCATTGGATTTGTAAGGGGAAGAAAAAACTAGACCCTGAAAGGGTTTCAGGGATACTAAACATGGGACCCCCAAAGTCTAAAAGAGAAATAAGACAGTTCCTGGGTCTTTTGGGGTACTGTAGGCAGTGGATAGAAGGATGTAGTGGAAAAGTGAAATTTTTATAAAAATAATTAACGGCAAATCACTTGAAATGGACTAAAAAAGACCAGGAAATCTTTGAGCAAGTTAAAGAAGCACTATTGCAGGGCCCTGTACTAAGCCTTCCTGACTTACGTAAGCCTTTTCAATTATTTGTTAATATAGCCGATCAAACGGCTTATGGAGCGCTGACCCAAGACTGAGTAGAAAGCTGAAAACTTGTGGGATATTACTCCAAGTTCTCAGATCCAGTTAGTAAAGGTTGGCCAACATGCTTACAAGCTCTGGTAGCAATTGCTGTGTTAGTGGAAGAAGCCCGAAAGGTAACCTTTGGAGCACCGCTAGTATACACCCCCCAGAGTATTAGGGGAACTCCTGCTCAGAAAGCTGAAAAATGGTTGACTGATAGCCGAATATTAAAATATGAGGCTATTTTGATAACTTCCCCAGAACTGGAAGTAAAAGTGACAAATGTACAAAGCCCTGCTCAGTGTCCATATGGAGACCCAGGGGAGGGATTAATACATGACTGCAGAGAAGTTCTAGAACTGCAAACAAAAATACGCCCAGACTTAAGAAAACAAGAATTACAAACTGGAGATTATTTATAGACGGATCATCTCCAATAATAGACGGAAGAAGAAAATCTGATTATGCCATAATGAGTAGAGGAAAAACTGGAAGTAAAAGAATAGGCTCCTCTTAGCCCGTCCTGGTCAGCACAAGCCTGTGAGCTCGAGGCCCTGTTACCTGCATTGCAGTTATTGAGAGATGGGGAAGGGACTATTTATACAGACTCCTAATATCCCTTTGGAGTAGTGCATATCTTTGGAAAAATCTGGAAAGAAAGCTGACTTATAAATACTCAGGGGAAAGAAATAATACATCAAGGGTTAATAATTCAGGTACTCGAAGCTTTGGAAGGTCCAAAAAAGACAGCAGTAGTTCGTGTCAGAGGCCATAAGAGGGGGAGAGATATTGAGACACAGGGAAATAATTTGGCTGATGAAGAGGCAAAGGAAGCATCCCTAAAGGAGAACAAAAATGTAATTATGACTTTTCAGGAAGTAAAAATACAAAATGAAACACCATCTTTTTCTGAGTCAGAAGTAGAAGCTATAAAGAGACTGGGAGCCACTCTTAAGGAAGGAAAATAGACTCTTCCTGATGGTAGGAATAAGGTACCAAAGTCTCTGGCCCAACAGATCCTTGACAACTCACATCAACAAAATCACTGGGGGACAAGAGCACTTTGTGATCAATTCCTAAAATTTGATGGGTGTATTGGAATATTTGAGATTGGAAAACAAGTTACCCCGGGATGTATAACTTGCCAAAAAGTAAATAAAAGGGCGCTAAGGAGTCGTTTTCTGGAGGCCGTCAGACGGCCTACAGGCCTTTTGAAAAGATTCAGGTGGATTTTACTGAACTACCCAGAATGGGCCAATGGAAATATTTATTAGTTATAGTAGATCAATTAACTCAGTGGGTGGAAGCATATCCTGCAGCTCGAGCTACAGCTCAAACAGTAGCAGAAATTTTGTTGGAACAAAGATCCCAAGATTTGGATTAGTACAAGTTATTGATTCAGATCAGGGTACTCACTTCACTTCAGGGGTAATCAAAAGTTTAAGTCAGGCGTTAGGAATTACTTGGGAATATCAGACCCCGTGGCATCCTGAGAGCTCAGGACTAGTTGAAAGGTTGAATCAAACTATAAAACAGCAATTAATTAAAAATTATAGAAACCAAATTGCTGTGAAACAAGTGTCTTCCTTTAGCTCTGTTAAATATTAGAACCAAGCCCCACTCTGGAACAGGGATTTCACCGTATGAGATGTTATATGGATTGCCTTATCCCCAAGGCATGATGATGAATCCTTCACTAGTCGGGGACAAAACCATCCAGGGATATATTACAACCATTGCCAGAAATTTTAGAGAGTTGAGAGAAAAAGGCATTTTAGTTCAGACAATTCCCCTCGATTTCCCAATACATTGTATTCAACCAGGACAATATGTGTTGATAAAATGCTGGAAAAGGGAAAGTCAGGAACCTCGGTGGGAAGGAGCATTTCTTGTTTTTTAACCACAGAAACAGCAGTTGGAACAGCAGAAAAAGGTTGGACTCGTGATTCACGGGTAAAAGGACCCATACCAAATAAAAACTGGAAAATTATTTTGACACCAGGAGACCTAAAAGTAAAATTGAAAAAGAGTTAAAACAAATTGAATCATTTTACTAAGGTCTGAAAAGAAAACAGACTAAAATGAACTAGTAACTGATCAACACACGGCTGAGGAGAGTGCTTGGTGCCCACAGGCCAAAGGTCACATGAAAAATCATTTTTGACTCTGGATTTCACGTAATCCTGCAATACTCTCAGTGTGCCATCCACATGTAGAAAGAACAACACGACCCCAGGATATCCAAGATACCCTTAGTGCAGAAAGATCAGAAACTGTCATCCCACAGAGAGTGGTTTCTTTATTTCAACAGGGTTGTGGCAAACACGGTCATTTGAGTGCCCCTTCCTGTATAGCAAAATGTGAGCGGTGTGAAGCAGTAAGAATTAAAAGGATAAGACAACGACATCGGTACAGGACAGCACTACCCTGGGACCAAGGAGGTGCAGCTTTTGTAATCAATTGTATACAATGTTTTAGCGGGGTGGAGAGGGACTTTAGACTGGGCAATTTGGCTTCAGCACAAGTTAGCATTAACACTCGCAGCAATTTATAACAGAAGATCAAGCACAAAGAGCATTTGTTTATTTAGCTTACTACTCAGAACGAATGGTGGTTTTAAGGACACTGCAAGAGCAACAGAGAGTAATACAAGTGTGATGTGGATACAATAAGATTTCTTCTGATAATTAATCAGTAAAGAGTTTGTGCTTTACGATTGCGACTAACTTCAATCCATTAGAGAAAACAGGCATTCTGGATTGGCTGCTGACAGGAACTCCATTCAATCCGGACGCAGAACAACGCAGGTGGGAAAGAATCCGACGCTTTTTGGATCTGTGGGAACAACCCAGACGGATTGAAAATATTTTAAGACGCCCTCAGAGAATAACATTAATAGATTTTGTCGGTGAATTACAGCTCCATGGGGAGAAACTAGTATCATCTATTACCAAAAAGGTACAAGAACAAATAACACTATGGAGTTGTACTAAGCATGGTTTAGAGTGTCGCCCATGGGTTCATGTTGTTTGTAATAATTGCCTTGATTCATGGTGGACAGTAACCAGAGTTAAATGAAAGAGAAAGACAATTGATATGTTCAGCTTGTTTACATCGTGTGCTTCATTAGTTAACTTTGGGAAAGTTTTTTAGTGATTTTTTAGGAATATCTTTGAGACACGAGGATGGATCTCTGGATGCAGCTGTTTGATTAATAGAGAATTTGGACCAAAGAATCCTTGCTGTATTAGCTTTTGAATGGGTAAAACAGAGAACAATTCATAACATTATAATCCAGAGCACCATAATTACCAGCTGCTGTGGAGAAGAGATTTGTGTACCGCGCCACAAACACATTTCTGATAAAAACTGGCATCGTGAGTGTGCCTATTGGTCGTGATGAAGGCGTAACAATCACCCCAGAGTCCAGAAAAGAAGGTAACCTGACCAACTGGGTCATAAATTGAAGTTGTAGTTGGCACATCTCTAGAGCTTTGATAATTTAGTGCATTTGGTTTATACAGGTAAGTTTCGGCTTTAAAAGGTAATGAATAAATAGCAGGCTAGCCCAAAGGAATGGATAAGTCAATGCTGCAAAATCTATGCCATTCTTGAAATCAAGCACTAAAATGGCTCACGTGAATATAACGAGACCAAAGGTAGCGGTGAGATGGAACGAGTCAATGGCGAGATCCCAGGACTTAAACTTTGCTATCAAGAGGACTGGCACCTCGGCCCTTGGCTGCAACCCAAGGGGCCTTGAGGAAGGCAGAAAGTTAAAAGTGCTGAGGATTACTTTCACTGTGTTTATGATGATACCTTTGGTGATGGGCCAAGGCTCTAAAGCTGAATGGGAAGCAGCACAAGGGCCAGCCACAAGGAAGCAAACTATGCAAAAACAAAGTATCAGTAATTCCGACCCATGTGACAAATGTAATCAAAGGATCAAAGATAAGATGGAGTCTGTGTTTGTAGCACATTCATATGGTAATGTGGCCGGTTACAATCATAAGAATTTTCTGGACATCTGTGTTAAAAATAGGAAAATGTATTGGGTAGGGTAAAATCTGGGACTTAATGGACGAGCTCCTTATCCTCATAATGATCAAATCTGTCCCCAGTATGAAAAATTCTTTTGTCTTGAGAAAGACGAAAATGAGAATGAGCCCAATATAAATATAGCATTAAAAGAGAAAAAAGAAATAGAGAAAAGTGTGAAAAAGATTCCAGAGAAAGAATTAGAAGAATTGAATCAATTGTATAAACAATTAAAAGATAAACACAGCGACTGGGATTTGCCAACTACAACTAAAAACCTTTTTGTAGATTTGATGCAAGAGATTGCTACAGAACTAGGATTATCCAAATGCTGGGTTTGTGGGGGGCTCAGAATGGCTGAGAGGTGGCCATGGACAGGTGAGAGTTCAGCTCCAGAGCAATTTTTAAAATGGAACCATACTCAAATCTGCGAGACATTAAAACAACCTGGGGGATGGATTTTGAGTCACCAAGTAATGGGGACAGTTTGTATAACTCAAGAAGGAAAGAAATACAATGAAGTGGTAGAATTTACCCCTTGTACATCTACCCTAGGAGCAAATTCAGATAACAATACAAAAACCTGGCAACCAAAAACTCCTGTTGGACACTGGAGAATAATGAAAGAAACGAATTGTCAGTGGGATAACCATATTGATTTGTGCTGGTATAAAAGTCCTGGAGCTAACCCTTACCAACCCATCAGTAACCTAAAATTTTATTGGGAACAACCAGGTACAACAAGTAACAAAGGGAATATGATGGAATATATTGGATTTGTGGACAAAGAACATATAGTGAATTACCCCAAAAGTGGAAAGGAACTCGTACCTTAGGAATTATACAGCCCTTCTTCTTTGTTATACTGAGGCCCAGGACTAATATGTTAGGAACACCACTTTATGAAACACTAGAAAGGAATAAAAGGGACTTGAACTTTTGAGACACTGGAAATATTTATTATTTTTTCTTTATACCTAAAATATAATTATTTAATAAAACTGTATATATTTTTAGTAATTATATTATTCAATGTTTTCACTACCAAATTTTATATTTCCATAAAATAATTCATAACTTTTTAGCCACTAAAACAATTATTGCTCATTGGTTCTAAGTAACAGAATTCTCTTCAATAATGAATTGACCACTATTTCTCCCACTTTATGCTAATTAATCTAATTTTTATTTCTTTGGGGTCTATGGAGACATTTCTGGGGCACATTTGGGGCAGTTTTGGGTCAGGGGAGGGAATTCAGAGAGAACTTCAGGGTCTGGAGGACGCTTGGGGGAGCCGGGTGAGCACTGGGAGGGGCACTTAGGGATTCTGTGGGACGATTCGGGGTCCGGGGCAGCACCTGGGGGTCCAGGGGGGCACTTGGAGGTCCGGGAGGGGAATCTGGGGGCGCTTCGGGGTCCGGGCGGGCACTTGGGGGGGCTCTACCGGGGCTCTCTGGGCCGCGGGGGATGATGGGAGTTGTAGGCGCGGGTATAATACGGTGTAACGGCACCGCGGAGCATCACGGGAGTTCCAGGCACAGCTCCAATGGCGCTCGGTGGGGCGCGGGGCATGACGGGAGATGGAGTCACGGCTGGAATGGCGCTCTATGTGCGCCGCGGAGCATGATGGGAGCTGTAGTCCCGGAAGTGGCTCGGAAGGGGCCCATGGGGGTCCGAGAAGGCCCTTGGGGGACACTTTTGTGTCCGAGCCGTGGCTGGAGGTGCTCGGGGGGAACGTGTACGGCTCGGGAGCACTTGTGGGGCTCTAAACGGGCTCTTTACGGCGCGGGGCATGGCAGGTATTTTTGGGGAGGGTCACGGCAGTAATTTTAGTCTCGGGACTGTGTTCTGAGGGGCTCAGAGGCCGCGGGGAATGACAGGAGATGAATTCCCAGAAGTGGCTGTAACGGGCGTCTGTGGAGTCGGGAGCACTCAGGGGATCCGGGGACGCTTTGGGGGTCCCGAATGGGCGCTGAGGGGGCACTCAGGGATCCTGGAGGGTCTGGGGGACACTGACGGGACAGATGGGGGCGATCCCGGGGTTCTGTGGAGCGCGGGGCATGACGGGCGTTGTAGTCCCGGCTCCAATGGGGCTCTATCGGGCCGCGGGGCATGACGGGAGTGAGAGGCACAAAGGAAAACTGGCGCCGACTGTCGGCCCCGCCCCCGAGTCCCTGATGCCCGGAGCTGATTGGCTGAGGGCGGTGATTGGCAGGAGCTTTGGCAAATAGGTGATGTCAGAGGCGGGAACAGCACATTCAACCTCTCCAGTCCCTCCCAGTACAGCCCAGTTCATCCTCAGCACAGTCCAGTACAATCCCAGTGCCCCTCTTGGCCCTCCCAGTACAGCCCAGTTCATCCCCAGTACAGCCCAGTGCAACCCAAGTGCCCCTCTTGGCCTTCCCAGTACAGTCCAGTTCATTCCCAGTACGGCCCAGTTCATCCCCTTTACCCCTCCAGACCCTCCCAGTAGAGCTCAATCCCTCCCAATACACCTGAGTTCATTCCCATTCCCTTCCAGTTCCCCCCAGTGTCACCCATACAACACGCCAGTGTCCCCCAGTTTTCCCCACAGTGTTCCCAGTGTCCCCAGTTTGTCCCAGTATCCCCCACTATCACTCCCAGTATGTCCTGGTCTGTCCCAGTATGTCTCAGAGTACCCCCAAGCCCATCCCAACCCACCCAGATTCCCCCTCAGCATTCCTCGTGTCCCCAGCTTGTCCCAGCCCTCCCCAGTATCACTCCCAATATGTCCCAGTGTCTCCCACAGCATTCCCAGTGTTCCCCAGTATGTCCCAGTCCTCCCCAGTGTTTCCAAGGAAACTGGAACTTCTCCCGGTTGCCGTGGCACCCAAACCCATTCTCCATAACTGGAGTTGCCAACCTTCCTGGTGAGCTGCACTGGAGCAGAGGGAAATCGAGGCAGAGCCAGGGTTTGTTACGAAACCTCTGGAGAATTCAGTCATAATCAAACTCCAAAGTTCCTGGTGCCGTTCATGGGTCCCACTGAGGGACACAGCTGAGAAAGTGTCCCCAGGTTCCAGTTAGAGCAGGAAATGGGAGGCAGAGATGACAGGTGGGGACAAAGAGAAGCCAAGTCTTGGTGCCCTGGGCCACAGCAGGGTCTGTGCCACCAAGGGCTGTGAGGAGACACCTGGTCCTGAGGCCCTGGGGCCTCCTGGCACAGCCCCAGCAAAGCTGGCCACTGTCACCCCCTTGGCCTGCCCTCAGCATCCCCCCACATCCCAGGGGCCTCAGGGATCTGCTGGGACGACTCCCTGGGGAGCCCTGGCCAGGAATGGCCCTGGGGGGCTCCTCAGTGCTCCCAGGGACTGCAGCTTTTCCAAAGGACTTGGGGCTCTGCTCTTGCCTTGCAGTCTCTGAGAGCTTTGTGCACTCATGGCCTCCAATTATCTGCTTTAATTAGTCTCTTGAGAGCCTTTGTCAGGAACAACACTCCGTGGAGCTCATCAATGCCTCTGGGTGCTTCAGTTCTTTAAGGTACTTTCCTTTCTTGTTCCCACACTGGGACTCTGAGAGGTTTCTGGGCAATCAAGGCCTCCAATTCTCTCCTCCAAGGAGCCCATGAGGAGCCTGTGCTGGGGCTGGACCTCAGTGGGACCCATTAATGCTTTGAGACACTTGGGGTTTTCTTCTGACTTGGACAACTGGAAAAGTTTGTGCAATCTCCTCTCAGGCTCAGGGGTTCAAGGGCTCAGCACCAAATGCACCCCGGGGCTCACTGGGCTCCAGCAAGTCCTGACAAAGCCTGGCTCTGCCTGCATTTCCCTCTGCTCCAGGGCAGTTCATCAGGAAGGTTTCCTACTGCAGCTCTGGAGAAATATTCCACAGGGCTTCTAAGATAGTCTGAGAAATACACATTCCTATTTAAAAGAGTGACTTTGGATGCTTTTATCACTTCTGTCATTGGAGAAGAGGTGACAGGAACATTTGGAATTGATATTGACCCAGGGTCTCTCCTCAGGAGGCCTGGCCTGCTCAGAGAAGCTGTGCCTTGAGGTGTGACCCAGAGTGGGGAACCTTGTTCCACATTCCCCATTCTGTCTGTCCTCCCTCACCTGGTGCTGGAGTCAGAGGCACAGAGTGTGTGCCCTTAGCTCTGATTCCTGCCTCTGACATCCAAGAAAGCTCTGAATTTCATAGAACACCATGAAAACAACTGTTAAATAGAAAAACTGAGAGTGTGAGTGTGTAAATTATTGAGTTTTCTTAAGTCACTGGGTGAAAAAGTTAAAGGTTTAAACTAGTTTAGAAAACAAAGGTCAAGATGGAGGATCTAGGGTGTTTCTTCTTCCTTCCTCTTTATTCTTCATCTTCTTCTTCTAGAGGTTTTTGGGTAGTAGTAAGTGATTGGATAAAGAATGCCGCAGTGCAGTGAGCAGGTGTTGGGTCATTGGGTCACTAAGAAAAATAACTGACTTGGTGTTTGTTAATTGGGTAAATGGACACATAAAAACCCTTGAAGATCTTTGTTAGCCATTTGGCACCTTTCTATATCTTAGTGCACGTAGCTCCTTGTACCTTGTATGCATGTAATGCAGATAAAAGAAGAATAAACAACTGAGTCCGAACAAGAGAAAACTGCCTCTCTCTCATCAGTCTCAGTCCCAGGGGGAAAAAGAAGCCAAGCACAAGTGTCCCATCAGGACACCCTGGGACCTGCTTTGCTTGCAGAACTGTTGCAGTGCAGCGTTGGTGACCTCAGGACCGGACCAGCCGGGAGTTGTGAGGCAAAGAATAAGGACGGGCGTGACTGGGCTGCCCGGAAATAAAGAACTTTAATAACGCATAAAATAACAAAGGGTGGAAGTCGTACACGGTAGGGGGCCAACCTCAGAAGGCAACGGGTCACAAATCACAACATATATATGTTACACAAGTAACCAATCATGAAGGAGAGCCACAAACACTACCATATACGTCAAACATCCTTATCCAATCGTTAACGAGAACTCCAAACATAACCTTATACAGAACTAACAGATTAACATAACTCTACCCACAGTCCTGTTCTCTTTGCCAGAACCTCACTCGATGTTTCCCACTGCCTTCAATCAATCCTGAACTCTGACTGCCCAACTCCCACAGAGAACTGGCTGCACTCAGGCAAAGAGGGGTTTTCTCCTTTTCCTTTCCTTTGAAGCCGTGGAAAACTCCCAAGTTTTCCTGCTGAGTGTAACTTTTCTCTGAAAAGTCCTTTTTCTGTTTCTCTGTTTCTGCTGCATCTCTTCTGTATTTTTCTTTTTATTCTTGGATTTCTCAGCCTCCTTTGGACTGAATTCTTTTGGGATCCTCCCTCGTGGGGAGCTCTGCTTATCTCAGTTATTATTTGAAGAAAACTCCCGAGCTCGTTAGAATCTTGTTTCTCGTGTTTATTAACAGGTCAACACAAAACTTAACAGGTCTCTCCAGGCTGGCTGCACAAGGTTAACCTTTGCAATCTGGTACATTTCTTTCTTCTGATGGTACAAACAAGGCCTTGTGGCTCACTTGGTGTCTGGTGCACAAAATGGCACCGAACTACGCAGTTCTTTTATCTTTAAACCTATTTTTACCCGATTAACAACGGACACGTATATTATTTTTCTTAGTGACCCAATGACCCAACACCTGTGCGCTGCACTGCAGCATTTTTTACCCAATCACTTACTACTACCCAAAAACCCCTCGGAGAAGAACATGAAGGAGAAAGAAGAAGGACAAGAGACAACACCCTAAATCCTCCACCTTTTCTCCTGTTCTCTAAACTACTTTTTCACCCAGTGATTTAAGAAACTTTCTAATCTACACACTTACACTTTTCCTATCTAACTTTAACATTTGTTTTCACGTATCACCATGAAAACATGCTCATGAATTCCATGTCATATGAAATTCAGTGTTTCTTTGAATCCTAGAACTAAGCATTAGAAACAAGGGCACACACTCTGTATCTCAGACTCCAACACTGAGAGCAGACACACTCGTCAAGTGTGTGCCAAGCCCAAGGTGCCACCAATGAGGTTCCCGTGCCCTAGGGCAGAACCCTGCAAGGAATGTTCTGGACCTTTGCACTGCTTGGTTCCACGAGGCCTCGCTCTGTCACAATGGACTTTTGGTTCCGTGAGGTTCCACAGTGTACAGTGTGTTATAGATACGTTTTATGTTGTTGGCTTTTCACAAATATTAAAATGAATGTTATGTGTATAAGAATTAATATTGTTTTCTTTATTTCTGTTATTGATGAAATTTAGGAATAGTGGTATAATACATATATGTTAGGTTATGGCATAGCATTAAAATAAAAACTGCTTTTGTTTGTATAACCCAAAGACTGAGAAAAAAAAGGAAATAGCTGGAGAACTCCTGCATTTGTAAACTCTCTTATCCAGATGAAGACAACAGTGACCAGAACTCTGGGGGGGAGGAATTTATTGCATTTCTGGCATCAGAGAATGTAAATCTCGATGGTGCCAAGAAGATTGATCTATTGGGAAGGGGGCAAGAGAAAACTAAACAGAAGAACACCAAAGATCCTAAGAAGAATGTATGAATATGGATGAGAGTGTATGAATATGGATGAGAATTTATGGATATGTGGTAGGGTTCTGTTTTTAAGGGACAATCCTTTGTTAGTAAGGTGAATGCAGAGACACCCGGCCCTATCTGTGTACTTTATTTTTTTCTCTTAATTGTCTTTTTTATTAAACTTTTAAATTCTATAAAAATTATCTGAACCTCGTTTTTCACAAGTGCATAAACAGGAAAAGAATAAATGGGCAAAAAATCTCTCTCTGTATTTTTTTAATGAGATGTGTTGTTACAAATGGAGTGAAAGTTTAGCCAAGTCCTGCCTATGCTCAGGTTTCTGGCAGGAGCTCTGTTTCAGGCCACCTGCACCCCAAATTGCTCTTGCTCCCAAGTTCTTTACAATGGCTGATTAGGTTTATTAGAAAATGAATTATTTACTGAATGGACTCAAGATTAACAGACAAGAGACTTTAAACAGACTGCTTCCTCCACAGGATAACCCAAAGAAGTGCTAGTGGATACAAACACAGCGCACAATCGTTGGAGTCTGAGATACAGAGTGTGTGCCCTTGTTTCTAATACTTAGTTCTAGGATTCAAAGAAACACTGAATTTCATATGACATGGAATTCATGAGCATGTTTTCATGGTGATACGTGAAAACAAATGTTAAAGTTAGATAGGAAAAGTGTAAGTGTGTAGATTAGAAAGTTTCTTAAATCACTGTGTGAAAAAGTAGTTTAGAGAACAGGAGACAAGGTGGGGGATTTAGGGTGTTGTCTCTTGTCCTTCTTCTTTCTTCTTCATGTTCTTCTCCGAGGGGTTTTTGGGTAGTAGTAAGTGATTGGGTAAAAAATGCTGCAGTGCAGCGCACAGGTGTTGGGTCATTGGGTCACTAAGAAAAATAATTTAGTTGGCATCTGTTAATTGGGTAAATGGACATAAAAAAGACCTTGAAGAGGATCTTTGTTTTACCCTTTTTTTACCCTTACTCATTTTACCCTTTTCTATCATAGTGCACACAGCTCCTTGTACCTTGTAATGCTGACAAGACCTCTGTCCATGGAACAGCAGCAGAGAGCTGGGGCAGCAGGCTGTGTTTAAAGAGTCACCAGCATGGGAAACATCAATCTGGGACATTTTCTTGAGAGCTGACATATTTGGGCAATCTTTTATACAGAGCTGGACCACTGGGAAAGACGATGATCAATTTTCCTGCTCAGTTTTAGAAGGTTTAATAAAAAAGTCAGGCGACAAAGGCAATAAAGCAAAGGGTTAAAAGGTTTTGGAAGCACCCTTTACATCCCATTTCTATTGCATCAACTCGATGGGAACTGGCAGTGGTCAAAGAAGAGATTTTTAGTGTGAAACTCAGTCCCACAAGGTTCTCACTCTGGCCTGAGAAATCCTAAGGAGGAATCCAAACAGTCCTTGGGGAAGGAAAACAGCCTTGGCAGGTGTTGTTTGGATCCTTGTTTCCTTGCAAGAAAGAAACGGTCAGAGGGGGTTGTTCCTAACTGTCCAGAGGCTGTTTGCTGTCTCTGAGGATTGTTTTAATTCCTCTTTATGATTTCCCAGGAGGCTTTCTCAGGTGGGAACGAGAAAATTACAGTTTGCTATTCCACAGGCACCGTGATTGCTGCTTGCACTTAGCATCCATCCCAAACTCACGTTTTTTCTGGCACAAAATCCCGTTTTTAACCCCAAATCTCCCATTTTCCATCCCAAATCTCCCGTTTTTAACCCCAAATCTCCCGGTTTTCCTGGCCCAAATCTCCCGTTTTCCATCCCAAACTCATGTTTTCCATCCCAAACTCCCGCTTTTCCTGGACAAAACTCCCAATTTTCATCCCAAATCTCCCGTTTTTCATCCCAAATCTCCCATTTTTCATCCTAAATCTCCCGTTTTCCATCCCAATCTCCCATTTTCCATCCCAAATCTCCCATTTTTCATCCCAAATCTCCCGTTTTTAATCCCAAATCTCCTGTTTTTCCTGGCCCAAATCTCCCGTTTTCCATCCCAAACTCCCGTTTTTCCTGGCCCAAATCTCCTGTTTTCCATCCCAAACTCCCGTTTTCCATCCCAAATCTCCCGTTTTTCATCCCAAATCTCCCGTTTTTAATCCCAAATCTCCCGTTTTTCCTGGCCCAAATCTCCCGTTTCCCATCCCAAACTCCCTTTTTTCCTGGACAAAACTCCCGATTTTCATCCCAGTCTCCCATTTTCCATCCCAAATCTCCCGTTTTCCATCCCAAACTCCCGTTTTTCATCCCAACTCTCCCGTTTTTCCTGGCCAAATCTCCTGTTTTTAATCCCAAATCTCCCGTTTTCCATCCCAAACTCCCTTTTTTCCTGGACAAAACTCCCGTTTTCCATCCCAAATCTCCTGTTTTCATCCCAAATCTCCTGTTTTTAATGGCCCAAATCTCCCGTTTTCCATCCCAAATCTCCCGTTTTTCCTGGCCCAAATCTCCCGTTTTTAATCCCAAATCTCCCGTTTTCCATCACAAATCTCCCGTTTTTAATCCCAAAACGCCCGTTTATCATCCCAAATCTCCCGTTTTTCCTGGCCCAAACTCCCGTTTTTAACCCCAAATCTCCCGTTTTTAATCCCAAACTCACGTTTTTAATCCCAAATCTCCCGTTTATCATCCCAAATCTCCCGTTTTTAATCCCAAATCTCCCGTTTTCCATCCCAAATCTCCCGTTTTTCCTGGCCCAAACTCCCGTTTTTAACCCCAAATCTCCCGTTTTTAATCCCAAAACTCCCGTTTTTTATCCCAAATCTCCCGTTTTTCCTGAACAAAACTCCCGTTTTTAATCCCAAATCTCCCGTTTTTCATCCCAAATGTCCCGTTTTTCATCCCAAATCTCCCGTTTTTGCCCCAAATTTCCCCCCCTGCGCCCCATCGCATCCCCATGGGTTAACCGTTATTCTCCGCTCATTTCCGGGACTACATTTCCCATCACCCATCTCGTCGATTTCCGCTCTAAGCCCCGCCCCTCCCGTTACTCGCCCGCTCCATTTCCGGTCCCGGCTGCCGCCGCCATGTTCCTGCAGTGCTACACCAACGAGCGCGGGGAGCGCGTTTACACCCTGCGGGTACGGGGCTGCGCCTCGCAGCGATTTTGGGGGTGTTCGGGGATGTTTAGAGGGGATGTTTGGAGGGGCTGGGGATTTTTGGGTGTGCGGGGTGGGGTTTGCCAGCGGCACGCGGCGGTTTTGGGTGCCGTGAGGAGGGGGAGTTCGGGGTGGTCTCGGTGTTTCCCTCACGCTCTGTCCCCTCGCAGAAAGTGTCCCCGGACGGGATCCCCACACGCTCGGCACACCCCGCCCGCTTCTCCCCCGATGATAAATTCTCCCGACATCGCCTGGCTCTGAAGCGGCGCTTTGGGGTTCTGTTAACGCAGCGAGGCCGGACCCTGCTCTGAGGGACCCCAAAAATCCTCGGCCCGAGACTCCCGGGATGGACCCGAAATGACCCCGAGAGAGACCCCGAGACCCCTGGAGTGACCCCAAAATGACTCCGAGACCCCCGAAATGATCCCCGGGATGACCCCGAGACCCCCGGGATGGCCCCGGAGTGACCCCGAGACCCCCGGAGTGACCCCAAAATTACTCCGAGACCCCCGAAATTACCCCGGGAGTGACCCCGAGACCCCCGTAGTGACCCCGAGACCCTCGGAGTGACCCCGGGAATGACCCCGAGACCCCCAAAATGACCCCGAAATGACCCTGAGACCCCCGGAGTGACCCCAAAATGACTCCGAGACCCCCGAAATTACCCCGGGAGTGACCCCCGGAGTGACCCCGAAATGACTCCAAGACCCCCAAAATGACCCCGAGACCCCCGGAGTGACCCCGAGATCCCTGAAATGACCCCAAAATGACCCCGAAATGACCCCGAGACCCCCAAAATGACCTCTGGAGTGACCCCAAGACCCCCGGAGTGATCCCAAAATGACCCCGAGACCCCCAAAATGACCCCGAGACCCCCCAAAATGACCCCGAGAGGAGGAAGAAGGAGGCGAAATAATATAAAATCCCAGCGTGGATGAACTCTGCAAAAGGATGAAACGAAGGGTTTTAAAGAGGAGGAAAATTGAAATATTAAAGGATGGCGTGGCCGAGGGTCTCCGGGTTCTGCTGCCCAAATAAATTTGGAGTTCTTGGTCCTGTTTTTGGGGCAGTTTTGGGTCTGGAGAGGGAATTTAGAGAATTTCGGAGGACATTTGGGGGAGCCGGGAGGGTTTTAGGGATTCTGTGGGACAATTTGGGGGTCTGGGGGAGCATTTGTGGTTCCATAGAGAGGATTTGGGGGTTCCTGTGGGGTGGGGAAGCCCTCGGGGGGTGCTTGTGGAGCTCTGCCGGGGTTTTTTGGGGTTTTTTTGTGTTTTTTGGGGGTTTTTTGGGGTTTTTTGTGAGCAGAGCGCTTCGTGAGGGCGGTGATGGAGGAGGAAGGCCCGGCCGGGATGAGGCGGGGGCTGAAGTCCCGGTTTTACCTGAGGTCCGTGCGGGCCCCAAAGTGGCCTCAGAGCAAAGCCGCGTGGTTTGGGGGTGGCTGTGGGTCTGAGGAGGTTCGGGGGTCCCGGGGAGGGGTCCCGGGTGGATCTCGGAGGGTCCCGGGGGGTCGCGGCCCTCAGGGTTGGGGTACCGGGGGCTCTGAGGGGCGCGGGGCATGACGGGAACTGTAGTCTGAAATCACCCCAGGCTCCGCCCCCCAGGCACCGAGCCTGGCTGCTGATTGGCTGAGTGCAGTGACGGGCGGGAGCTTCAGCCAATGAGAGGCGGCAACAGCGCGTTCGTTCCCGCCCCAATCCCTCCCCGTACAACCCCGGTACGTCCCAGTATAGCCCAGTTCATCCCAGTCCCTTCCAGTAACCCCCAGTACAGCCCAGTTCATCCCAGTCCCTTCCAGTAATCCCCAGTGTCCTTCCCGAGTGCTCCCAGCGTCTCCCAGTATGTCCCAGTTCATCCCAGTGCCATTCCCAGTATGTCCCAGTTCATTCTAGTGCCAATCCCAGTACAGCCCAGTTCATCCCAGTGCCATTCCCAGCACGTCCCAGTTCATCCCAGTGCCATTCCCAGTATGTCCCAGTTCATCCCAGTCCCTTCCAGTACCCCCAGTGTCCTTCCCCAGTGCTCCCAGTGTCTCCCAGTATGTCCCAGTCTATCCCAGTGCCATTCCCAGTATGTCCCAGTCTATCCCAGTGCCATTCCCAGTATGTCCCAGTTCATCCCAGTGCCATTCCCAGTATGTCCCAGTTCATCCCAGTGCCATTCCCAGTATGTCCCAGTTCATCCCAGTGCCATTCCCAGTATGTCCCAGTCTGTCCCAGTGCCATCCCCAGTATGTCCCAGTCTGTCCCAGTGCCATTCCCAGTATGTCCCAGTTCATCCCAGTGCCATTCTCAGTATGTCCCAGTCTATCCCAGTGCCATTCCCAGTATGTCCCAGTACAACCCCAGTTCCCCCCAGTACCCCCCAGCGTCCTTCCCCAGTGCTCCCAGCTCCCCCCAGTCCCTCCCAGTCCCCCCCAGTCCCCCCCAGTCCCCTCCCAGTCCATCCCAGTCCCTCCCAGTATGTCCCAGTCCCTCCCCCCAGTTCCCCGCCGCTTTCCCTTGGCCCCGCCCCCTCCAGTTCCAGTTCCTCGTGGCTGCTCTGGGAAGGTGAGTGCGGCCCCAGTTCATCCCAGTAACTCCCAGTTCATCC
>NW_005087860.1:30530-78084 GCF_000331425.1 Pseudopodoces humilis | reverse complement strand
GCAGACACCTGTCTTCTAAAACCAAGACACTAACAGAGGTTCAATGTAGTTTGGGGGGGTCTTTTTATTAACCAGCAATGCAAACATCACCATCTCAACTGGTTGCTGTTGTTGAAGTATTTTTTTATGGCTTTCTTAGTAGAAGTTGGAAAGAAGGTGATGCTGCAGAACAGCCTCATGCAGTCTAAGTACATCCACCACTCAAATTGCAGAAAGCTGGTTTCATCTGTTTTGTAAATTGTGCAGAAATGCACCAATTGTCCAATGTACTTGAAGTCCGCACTGTCACTGCCTGGCATGCTTCAGTCTGGAAAAGGAAGGGCAGAGTAAAGGAAAGAATGCAGCAAGATTCTACAGAGCCCTGAAAGTGACAGAATGAACAGAGATTTGTTGTTCCCTGCCCCTCCAAAAGAGGATTTGAAGAGGTGACAGATGAAAAATCATTCCCCAAAGTGCTCTTTCAACATTTTATAATTAACCTGTGAAATACCTTGTGCCGTCAGTTGTGAATGCACATTTCTCCATCTAAATCTGTGGGAGGAAAATTCACTGATTATTGCTACCTACAGTGACTTCCTTGCAGGCTCAGACTTCTTTGGAGCCTGGGAGGGCTGTACTGGGGAGATCATTGCATGTTTCTTAGCTTGCCTTGCTCTGGTATCTTCTGCCTTAGGCTTTCACTTTTGGGGAGTGTAGACTGCAGGTGGGGCTCATCAGCCCCTTGGTTTGACCCAGAACAGAAATCTTGGTACTTTCTCCTCTTCCCTGCCAGTTTCAGAAACATTTACATTACTTTTCTTCTAATCAATCTCTGTTTTGAGCTACTGAAATGACAACAGCAGTCATATAATGGAATCCTTCCACCCTACCCTCCTTTCCCCCTCCAAAAAAAACCTAAAACCATGAAGTACACCTGCAATGAACCAATCTGTTTCTGGAAAGCACTGGTGTGGCAAAAATGTCATTGAGGGAGCCTTTTGTCTTCCTCACTTTCTGCAAAACTCACTCTGTTCTGCAGGTATTATGTGCAATGGAATTGATGTTGGCAGTAAATGCCAGCCACTGTTTGTCTTTACACCAAATAAAGGGTTTTGTTTTGCAAACAACAAATCAAATAATAGACTAGTATTCAGAGAAAGCTGAGTATGTCTTATGGCTCCTTTACAGACATTTTGTGACACATTTGATAGAATCACTTAAACTACAGCACAAACAGAAACCAAAAGTCCTGTTACTGAAGGCTGCCCTCTGAATTTTTAAGCTGCTTAGATGGAACTCAATTCATGAGGCTGATGGATCGATCAGAGGAGGACATGTCAATGTCTTTGAAAGAGCTTCACAAAAGTCATCACACCTGATAAGGATGATATTTTGATTTTTCAGTGATGGTTTTCTCTGTGAAAAATTAATGAAAATGGATAATTTGGAAACATGGTTAGAGATTAAGGCTTCCATTTTGGGCAGTGTGTCAGTGTGAATAATATTGTTACTACTGAATTATGGTTGCTCCACTAGATTAGAATTTGGCAGATATTGGTATTTCCAATGTTATCAACAGATGTTAATTCAAGGAAAGCTCAGTCCTGTGTTAATTAGTAAGACACTTGAGCCACCTTTCATGCATCGTGAGGATTTCAACACCTCCAGATCAGGCTTGTTATTTTCTAGTGTAAAGCTAATTCTGTGCAGTGTGTGGCCACCACTGTTCCACAGCCACCATAGGATGACATGAAACCACCTCTGCTTACAAGCACCCATTTCTCAGTTCCCCTTTGGGGAGAAACAGCATGAAACAAAATCACCCAAGGAATCATGTGCATGCATTTACACACAGATATACACATTATGCATATATACACCCCACAGATAATAGTTATTTCTGTACTGGCACCTGTACTCTGTGCTGAACAGCTGTACCATAGTGGGCAGCAGCCCCAGCTGTCTGCATTTGCTTCGTTCTCTTGATTCCATGAGCTGTCTTTGCTAATGATGCTGACATTCTCTGCCACCTAAGGAGGCAACTTCTGCTCTCTAACAATGCATCTGTTTCCCTTGGTAGCTGTGGGAAGTGTGTTCCTCTTTGCTGGCCTCCTGCTGCCCAGGGATGCTTTCTCCAGTGCCTGTGTGTACAGACCAATTCCTGCAGCTGCTGGCCCTGCTGACCTGATGCTAATGGTTTATTTTTATCACAGAGAAACTGTGAATTCTGCTTTAAGGCTTCATTAGGACCTGTTGTATCTCCTCATTTCCCTGCTGAGCATTAAGCCCATCCCTGTAAAGCTGCTTCTGTTGACCGTGATATTGTTCCCCCAAAGTTGTCTCTTTTCGTTTCTGATGAGCTCCTGTCACCATGTGGAGATTCCTCCTCAAATTAATCAGACTGGCTCCTTAGCTCAGTCCCCTTCTTGTCCTGCATGGTGGCATGACCATCCTGCAAGCACAGTTGGCTCACATCAGAGTGCTGAATATAGAATTAAACACACTCAATAGTGTCTGTATTTGTATTCAAAATTATTGTTTTATATAAATAAATAATTCCTCCCTGTCTGGATTCCCAGACCCCCCTTAATGGTTCCATTTTCATTCCTCTCCCTTGATAAATTCATGTTACCATCCAAACCAATATTCCTTCATAAGTTATTACTCCATAATTCACCTACTGGTCCTTCTCTTTGGTCTGGAAAAGAGATTGAATTGCTAATTACCTTCTATTGTAGCACTGGAAAGTATTTCCTCACCAATATCAATGTTTCCACAGGAAGGGAGGAAGGTAATGATACAATTGTAATCTCATCTCATATTTTGATACCAAATCAGAATGATACCCATTTACTTCTTTCTGGCAGCCCATTTCCTCTGAGGAAACTCCATCATGTCATGTTATTGAACCACCTCTGCACTTACCAAGATTGTGGTCTCCGAATCAATCAGTATTTATGTCTCCAGCTGCTTGCACCAGTGACAGGAAGCATCCTCTAACAGTGCTGGGGCACAAAGTTACCTTCCACAGGTCATCTGAGAGGGCCTGTTTCTTCCTGTGCTTCCTATCTTTCTCTTCATTTTCCAATTGGAAATTTTTACAGGATTATTTTTTTCCACTTGGCTAGAGTGTAACACTGTGGGAGGCTAAGTGGCAAACCTATGCTTCAAAGGAAACTACTTCCTCAGTTTGCTTCACTTCACTGCATCTCCAAGAACACCTGGCACAGTACTACCTGGCTGAACAGGCTCCTCAAAAAAAAACAACCTTAGAAAGCCTGAGATTATCATAACAAAAACAGAAGCTAAAATCGTATTTGGAAATTAGGAATTACTAAATTCTGCAGTCCTGCTGGCATGTAGCTGTAAAAGATCTTTTTCCCTTCTCTCTGTGTTTGCACTTATTTAGAAAGGTCTTTCTCCTGAGAATGTTAACTATAAAGTTCCAAAGGAATAACAGATTCTTGGGGTTTTGTTCCCTAACAATTAAAAACAAAAGAGAACAAGTAAATCCACAGAAATGCCTGATGTAAAATGTAAATAGGAATATACTTAAGAGCATGCTGTCAAAAATCCTAGGAAAACCACCCACATACACTATAAAAAAAACCCCAATAATTATTCTACAAAGAAACCCCAACATGTTCCAGGAGAGAATGAGTACAACAATGCTGCACAGAATTAAATGCTTTAAAGCTCCCTACACTTCATGGGCAAAATTATTCTTTGCCCTAACAGTTGATTCACAGATGGTTTTAAAAATATATAAATAAAAAAAGAAAGGAGCTCCCCAAACTACAAAATACTTTTAGTTTAGCTGAAAACCTCAGAAGAGTGTGTGTGCAACTTTATGACAGAGGATCTGAGTGTCTTTCTGAGTCTGTATTCAAAATAGGGAAAGATGGACTTTAAAATGCATTTTGAAAGAAGAGAAGCAGGTCTCTAACTGAATTAATCTGCTAAACTCAGACTAGTACATGTGTAACTTATTAAAATTGGGAATTTTTTTAGTTGCTGCTTAAGGTTAATAAGCCTATTTCCATTAATGGAAAGCACTGTGTTTATTTACTTCAGAAAGACAACGAGACACTTGACAAGGCCTTTTTAACTGAAACCTTCATCTGTTAAAAGCTCTATATTAGCCCTTTGAAAATCCTTTGGGAGAAATTAAATGGGAAGTGCTTGTCTCCTTCAAAACTAAAACTTCTCTGTTCAGATATAAGAGTATTTAAAAAAATTAAAATAAAGCTTACAGTTCTGTTTCTGGGGTTGAACAGAGGTAGCTGTGGGCATTTGGTCACACATTCCTTGAAACAGGTGTTAAATTTCTATCATAAATAGTTGTCCTACACAATTTTCATATTCCATGAAGGCAGTGAAAGGAGAAGTATCAGGGCTCTGTAAAACATTCCTCCCTTTGCTTGCTTTCAAGAGTCTGTCCAGTCCTGCTTGCCACTGTTGACTGATACATATTTTTACAAGAGAGTTTTGCAAGTGGAGCTCATAACATGTCATGTTCAGAAAAAATTATCTGTACCCCATAGCTTTTGAGTTTGAGGACAGTAATTAAAAAAGTGTAGAATTGTATCAAGGAGCTTGTTTCACTTCCATTCCCTAACCATCAAATGGTGTGTTTATTTGCCTTTTCCTATTGATAGCTTTTTATGTTGTTCAGGCAGCAGTCTCCAAGCATAAAGCTGCTATGCTGCTCCTTCCACAGCAAAAAATTTACCAGCATCTTTTCTTCCTGTTGTTTTTCTCTGTATGACCAAAACAAAATGTAGATTAAACATGAGAGGTCAGAGGTTGCAAAGGCCTGTCCTTCAGCTTCTGTGCTTGCAAATTTTTATGCCTAATCAGGAAAGCAAGTGTTGCAGTATGTAGAGTAGTAATAAATCAGATTTATTATCAGATCTCCAGTTCCATAATTCTGTTGAAGTACAATAGTTGTATCCTATGTATTTGGTATTCACCTGGACTTAGTATATTCACAGGTGCTGAAGAGAGGGGTTAACAATTTCAGCTCCATAAACTCTTCTGGCAACCCTTGTCGTTCTAATTGGGAACGGCGGGAAAGAATGACACGGACTCTCAAGGGAGTCAGAACAGGAGAAATCTCCTAGTTTATTGCTTTAGGTTTGTTATATAGATTAGTTCGTGGAAAGTACAGAAAGGAAACTCTTATTGGTTAGTAAATCACTACATCACCATCATAGGTCAGTGGGGTTCACCACCCCCTGACTTTCTCCTGCAAGGAAAACAAGGAATAGAAAACAACACCTGCAAGGCTGTTTTGTGTCCCTGAGGATTGTTTTGATTCCTCCTTAAAACTTCCCAGGCTGGACTTGAGAAAGCTATGCGGCCTGTAATTTGTACAGGCACTGTGGTTCAGATTTAGCATCCATAAACCCTCACCCTGCAACAGGGAAAAATTTGCAAGCAGCTGCTGATGAATAAACTATATGGAAGTTAATAGAATAAAAGTATGCAGGTGAATAAACAAACCCTAAAATGTGTAGAATAAAATGCATCACCAAGTAAAATATGATTAATAGAATAAAAATTAAATAGTCCCTTTTTTTTAATTGGAACGACAACACCTTTTTTTTTAGCTTTGTTGTGATACCCACTGTGATGTTTTGAATTTTGAAGTTTTGATTGAAAGTGATGAAGCCGAAGGTGACAATGGACAAATTTCTCATATTTCTGCCTGTTTGGTGACTTTCTGTCTAGTGAAGGGAAATACAACTAATGTCCTTTCCATGTGCTGGTAGATGTGTTCAGAAAGCTCCTCAGGATGGTAAGCTAAAGAAGGGACAAAACCAACCCACATCCTGCTGGATCCTAAACGTGGTAATGTTTAAAACAGGTATAAAACTCTTAATCTAAGACATTAAGCATCCTCATTAGTCTAGTTGTATTTAGGACTTAAGCCTTTCAGGAGTTTGACCAAGGACCTCTCCTCCTTTCCTTTGCTCTTGTTTCCATTAGGGAAAACTACAGAACCTCTGGCACTTCCTCCTATTTAAATTTGGTATATTCAAAGTAGCATTTTGAGATGAATGATGGAAACGTTTTAAGCACTTCAGTTTACCCAACATTTTGAGCAGAAGTAACATGCAGCCTTCCACCTTGCAAATGCTCTGCACTTTAACACTCTCCTCAACCATAAAGCCCCAGTGCAGCTCTAAGTCTTCACTATCCAAGACTAAACAACTCCAGTTAGTGAATTCTTCCCCAAATGCCAAGTTGGATTCAACCTCTTCCACAAGAGACAACACAGAACATTAAAAGAATATTATGTAGAATATTGAAACTGTATTTATTTAGTGTAATTAAACAAGATAATCTGCAGAGAGTGACTACTAATTATGATGAATTATAGCCTGTTTAATGAAAAATCATTGCTGTGCAATTAGCAGTATTTTTGAAAAGCTGTTGTCTTGACAAGGAAAATCAGCTGGACACTGCCACATTCCCTCATCTTGGGGTACTGGGAGGTACCAGTATTTTCTTTTCCCTGTTAGGGAAGCACCAGAAAAGAAAATGGAGACTTAGAGTTTGTATTTGTAGAGTAATTATTTCCTGCATTGCTTGGTTAGGAAATCACAGGCATGAGGTCACTCTAATTGTGTTATTCTGTCAAGGAATAACAGAATAAAATCCCTATGGATATTTTTTTTTTTTTTTGTATTTATGCAGGGGTGGTTTGGTAGGTGAACTAAAAGCTCATTTTTTGGTTCAAGCGTACAACTTCTGTCTGAAAAATAAAAAGTAAAATAAATCACCAGCTAAAACTTAGAAATAGAGTTTAATTCTTCCTTGAGCTTACAGCTTATTGTTTTCCAGGAACAGCACAATGACACAGTCACTTTGTGTAAAATGTCTTTTGAAGCAAAGTTTGTATTTCTTTTGCAGGTGTATTATTTGCTGGAATACATGTCTCCCACTCAAACAAGGGAGTCCTTTATATTACTGTGTGAACTGCAATTCATGAAGAGATGGAGGTAATGACTTTAAATTGGGAGAGGATGGGTTTAGATTAGATACCAAAAAGAAATTGTTCCCTGTAACGGTGGTAAAGCCCTGGCAAAGGATTCCTGGAGTAGCTGTGACTGCCCAATGCCTGGAAATGTTCAAGGCTGAGCTGGATGGAGCTTGAAGCAACCTGGTCTGGTGGAAGGTGTCTGGGTCCCCATTTTTACTCTAGTTTTAAACTCCTGGTGCCTGTCAGCCTGTTTGACTGTATGTTCATGCAGAACTCAAAGCATGGATATCTCATGTTGAGGGTTCAGGTAGGATGCTTCAAAGGGCTTTAAAATACTTTAAAAATACTGGAGTATTCTAACAGAATAATTTTTTGCCTAAGTGAGAGAAGTGGGAAAGAAACCCAGAAACATTATCTTCTATTTCCTCAATCCAACATATGACATTTCTTTGAGAAAAATGTGTTCTGTAGAAGCCTTATAAAGGGATCAAAATGCAGCATGACTGTGTATTAGAGGTCCCTATCTGAGTGTGGGACAAGATTTTCGAAAAAAATGAATGACCTCTCTGTGTAAATGTGTGGTATATTTTGCTGTCACAATTTTTTCTTCCAGATAACCACATGTATTTTTATAAATGAAGCTCAAAGTGCTTTGAGTTCATTCCCTAAAACTGTGATGCATGTCAGGGCTGGTCCCCCCGTCCCAACTCTGTTCTCTGCCATGGTGTCTTCATCTACAGGCACAGACAGTTCAGTCTACACAGAACAACTATTTGTTATCATTACAAAACAGCTAATAATTAAACCAAAATGAGCTCAGGGGTCCCTAGGCCAGAAGTGTCCTGAGACACTGCTCACCAAAATTCATGTTTACTGGGCTGCATCTTTGTATCCAATTTTTCATGCACAACCAGAGAGTGGAAATAGCTCAATCTGGCCAGAAAGGCACAACCTTTATAAGTCCTTGATCAGAAAAAAGGAGAAAAGAATTTTGTGAGAAACCTCTTCCATCAGTTTACTATGATCTGCCTCTTTTTTCCTTTGTTTTCTTTTCTCTATTTTTTTTTTTAAGATGAGAAAATAGTGTTCTCACCTACAGTAAATGTCAATTCACATTACAGTACTTAGTTTACTTGCCTACTGTGAAATTTAGTGAAGTTACAGGGAAATATTGCACAATAACACTTGTTTATTTCTAAACACAGCTCTAGACTAAAGAAAAATAGACTAAATAGACTAAATAGACTAAAGAAAAATTACAAATGAGAAACTCCTTTCAAACTGTGCAAATATCTGCTACTGCAAATTTAACCTGCCCAACCTCTCACAATTATAGCCTTTTATTTTCTAATTACCTAAATTAATTTAAGATGCTCCTTACCCATAAGTTATGTCTTACTATTACTACCATTTCAGTAACATCAGCTGAGAGAACCTTAGTCAATTTGTTGTCTTCCTTGAAATTGTGGAACATTCTGTTCACACCTCAATTCTCAGGATTTTTCCCAGGAATCTGTAGTTATATCTGAATGCCAATGAGAAGTGAAGTAGTAACCGCTTAATATGGAGAATTCCTAGAGAGTACAACCAAATAGTGGCTTCCTCTCTTTTTTTTTTTTTTAATTGAGATAAATTGCCAAAGTAAATGGTTTGTTCAGCCTTTTCTGTATTATTTTAATGCTCTGCTTACTCTACATAGTGAAAGTATGACAGTATAACTCTCAGATCTGAGGGATCTTTCAGCCACCTCCTTTCAAGTGGAAATTCTGAACCATATTTTTACTTTTCACTATTGACTATAACTATTTCAAGTTTGGTTTTAGTTAACACTTTTTTTTTATTTCCTTAAATGCTTTGTCAACACCTGAATTTAGCAACCTTTATTGTCCTTCTGTTCTTTCATTTTTCCATTGAATCCTATTCTAAACTAATTCTATGCTTCATCATTCAGCTCTCCATGAAAGACTTTTCCCTCAAACACCCTTTAAATCAAGTAGAAATGAAAACCCTAAGATAGTGAACATGGAAAAAATGGATAAGCTTGGACAAGCAAAAAATATCCACAGCTGAACACCCTGTTCCATACCTTTCACCATGACACTGGCAGTTCAAATTCCTGATTCTGCAAAACAATCCAGAATCTCAGAAGGTCTGGGTCAGAACAGGATTATAAAATCACATCAAAAAGTGCAACCTAGCTGCTTTTTTAAGAATGTTGTGGCTTTGTCAGCAGACAGGACTTTCTTCATTTCTCCATATACAAATATCTGGCTTGTTTTCTTAAGTCATTGCAGTGACCACACAGACTTGGTGCTGAACACTGATTCCAGTCAGTTTTCTGACCAATACAATGTGAGAGTTATTAGCTCAGGATTTCTTTCACACCTTTTCTATAAAGAAATTACACAAAAATTTTGATTTATGATGCTTATGAGATTACTGATCATGAGGAATACATTTTTTTATCACGTGGTGTGAGAGCTACCACAAGGTAACAGTACATAGTCTTCTCCTGCACAGGAGCAACACAAACCAGGAAACACTGGAAACTGTGCGTGTGAGGGCACAAGATGTTTGCAGTGGCTGCAATGAGGGACACAAGGGATAAGCCTCATTAAGCACTTGTCATCTGCTGTCTGAAACAATACCACTGTTTGACGTCTGTTAACAGGCTCTGACATTTTAATGCTATCCTGCATATCCATCTTCATACATACTGTTTGCCCCTTCCCTTGTGTCAAAATAGCAATTAATTTCCAGCCTGCTACTGACAACAATGCACTGAGTTTTATAAATGCTCAAAAATGTTGAGTAGTTAAGTCAAAGTGCTGGTGTTTGACACTGATTTATACCCACTTCATGTGCGACCTGCCATTTTCTCAGTGAAAAGTGAGACTTACTGCTTACCTGCCATTTTCTCTTTGATTATGGGTATGCTAGTTTGCAGAAATTGGTTTGCCATGTATATGTCGCACTGGGATTTCAAATACTGAGTTTATTTCCATCTGAGTTGGGAATAGCAGAAGGAGTACATTTAAAAAATAAAAAACACAGTTGTCTGGTCACTGGTAAAGGACCAGTAAAAGGTATTTTTCCATCTTCTTCCATACATTCCCCATAAAAGGAGAAAGTTTGTCTTTATATGGACAAAAATTTCCTCTGCCTCTGGTTCTTGGCTTTGAATAAGATACTTATAAGTTGGTTTATTAGAAGTCCTAGCCTCAAAAAAAAAAAAGAAAATCTATATTCTATCTAAAAATCTAGTTAGGAAATCATCATAATGTGTGCCCTGAACAACAGACGCTACTTGAATTCAGTCTCTGCTGCCACTAAGCAAAGCCTCCTCTAAACCTTTAAATCACTTTCCTTAGCTGTCCTTTCAGAGGAAAGAAAAGCAAGTGCTCTTCTTTCATTTCAAATTATTTTAAAAACTCTGCTAAAATGCTGTGCTAGAATTCAGTCTCTCTGCCATAGGGATTTTAATCGTTGGTTTGAATTGAAACAGACTACAAACACTTCTGGAAGTAGGAGGAGCATTATTAGGAAGACATCTCTCATATAATAGATATGCAAGCCATTAGACACATCCCTATGTATTTAACATGAAGAAAAAACATTTCTGAGAATTGAAAGTGTGTGATCCTGTTCCTCAGCAGTGATTGAATATCAGCTCTGTGGGGCTCTGCTTTCTCAATTACAAGAATTGCTAAGTCCTATTTTCAGTGACATGTTGAGAATCAATTGAAAACTTACCTGAGTTTTGTCTAGGGATTGAAGACTACAGCCACGTCTACCAGTAAAGGATGGAAGTTTTTTACTGAAAAACAGGATTTATTTTTTTCACAGTTACTTTTGAGGATTTATCAGTCAATTAAACAGAATTATTGAGACAAACCATTGGGCTCTCCAATAGCTAAGTGTTTCTGTTTGAGGAGAACAAGGCACAACAGACAAAAACCTAAGCAAGTGGATGTGTTTATTAGATTTGAGGAATGTCTCTAATTAGGTTTCTACACAAGCCTACCAATGGTTTCTCCATAAATGCCATTTGATGGCTTGCTATTTAAATCCTTTCCACTGTATTATTCAAACAGGATTTAACGGGAAATAATACACTGAGGTGCTGGGAGTTGATAAAGAGGGTCATTTGGTAGGAGTTTGTCTGTGCACTCAGCAGCTCTAGAGGCATTGTCTCTTAAAAGGTCTTCAACATTATCAACACCTTGAGGGATCTGTGCCAGGTCACAGCGATCTTTGTGCTGTTGAGAAAAACCCAGTGCTTTAGCCCTGATACTGTGTGAAATAATTTCATTTTTATCACACAATAGACTCTGAAACTGACAAATGCTTGCTTTTCTCCATGAACCAAGGCTTTTTCTGCTGTTCTGTTGAAAGTTTGGATGGTGGCAGAGTTGGTGAGTGCTATGAGCAGACCAAGTTTTGCCTGATCCAGTATTTGGTCAGTTATCCCAACAATTCCCAGGCAGTTTTGGCTCTGTGTGGTAGGTTAATGAGATCTGCACATAGGTCTCTTCCAGAAAAATCCCCTGTCAAAATAATGTTAGTATGAAAACTAAGTACAGGGAATACAAATGTATTCTATGAATTAAATTAAAAACATGTGAATGAGAAGGAGCATCATTTATTTCTTAAACATTTTCTACATGAGAAGCAGAAGTCAGAAAACTTATATTGAAAGAAATCATATTGGAACCTTAGTCAGGATGGTGCTTTACGAACATCTTGAAGTTCTAGTGACAAGAATTAGTGTCAGTGTAGAACAGAGATGTGGATTCTGCCAGGCATGTGCATTGCTTTTGTACCTCACATTTTTAGAGAAGCGGGATACCTCCAACACAAGATGGCATTTTAGCATGTATAGTCCTGAGATTGTGACTGGGGAATTTTTCTTCCCTGTGATATAAATCTGTATTGTGATATTGGCTTTCGCAAGTATTAGGATGAATATTATATGTTAAATACTTTTTGGCTATGTATGTACTTTTTTTCTTGCTAACAAGTTTTAAACTTAAAGGAATCTCCTAAGTACAAAGCAAGGAAACCCCAGACAGCAAAGACAGTGGGGCCCAAGCTGTTATCAGCGGAAGAACAGTAGATGCCAAGCTGTTATCAACAGCCAGGACCAGGCCAGTGGCAGCAGCGGAAGATGTGCCCAGCTGTCACCAGGGCAGGATGAGTGGCCCAGACTGTTATCAACACTGACCATTTGCAGAAGAAAGGAAACCAAACTCAAAATAATGCTCATCAGCAAGAATAATGATGACCAGCAAAAATAGTGCTGAACAGCAGAAATAAAAAAAAACGTACAGAGCGTGTTCTAAATAAGCGGAACCAGGAAGGGGACATGCTAAATACTTCTTGAAAAAATTGAATATGCATTAAACCCTCACAGCAGGAGGGGTTAAAAAGAGTGTTCCCGAGATACCAGGGGTGTTCCTGGCAACCCGCCAGGGCACCCGGCCGTTTTAACCCTTTGCTTTATTTCCTTTGTCCCCTAATTGTCTTTTTGTTTATGTTAGACTTCTTATAATTTATTAAGTGAATCTCATTTTTCACACCTCTGCTATTCCACTCTGTAACATCCACCAACTCATGAGTCTCTGTGTGACTGTGCCGTGTGCCTAATGCTGTTTTAAATGCAGATTCTGGCATTTAATACAATTACGTGAGAGTCTCATTACACAAACAATTTGCAACAAGATTATCCCTAGGGCCCAAAACCTTGTAGTAATTGAATGAAGTAGTAAACTGCAAACAATAATAAATGTGCACAGAAGTTTGACAAGGAGGCAGTCAGACGCAAACAAAATTGAGCAGAGAAGCCCATTGCTAATGAAACATCAGAAGCTGAAGATCTCTGCCTCTAGGGAGCTGTTGGGATGCCAGTGTATAAATTAATGTGCTGCAGAGAGAGAAAAAAGAGTAGGAACAGCAATTAATGAAATACAACAAATGCTTGGTGTCTTGGGTTTTGACCAACTTGAAAGGCAATTACTTATTCCTGAGCCTGTGAAATTCCTACAGCATGGCTTGGGTATGTTCCCAAAAGTTCACTGCTCCTCTGAATAAATCTGTCCAGGAAGGACTGAGTAATTGACTGGGTTATTTTATCTCATGCAAATATACTACACTGGGTCCCATTGTCCTAACTACCTGGTTTCAGGGTAGACTTTCTTGGTTTCTCACACTATCCTACTGGGTCTAGGATATCTCTTGGGTAAGTGCTCAGACCAGAAGTTCCCTACCAATTGTTTTCTGCTCCAGGGCTTTCACTTGATTGTAAAATTTACCAGTTTCTTTTTTTGTTGTTTCTGTGTGCCTTTCAACTGAAACTCTCTTATGTGCCTTACTGCTAGCAAGTAAGATCATCTTGCAGTGTAAGAAAAACAATTTTACCTCTCTTTAATTTACACACAGCTATGTCACTGAGTTGGGGGTTAGGTGTCCTTTTTTGTTCTGGCTTGCCCGTGGAGTTTTTACCCATTAGTTGCGGGGACAACCTAACTGTGGGTACTTAGTGGGTGCTCGACAAAGGACAAAGAGTGGCCAGGCCCAGGAGGGGGAGTGGGGCAGGAAAGGAGGGTGGGGACAGTTTTTGGCTGGCTTTCTTCGGCTCTGTGGAGAGACATTCTTTTTTGGGGGGGCGCGGAGCTGCTTCGGTAGGGAGAAGGGAATTTCGCCATCACCCAGACGGAGCTGCTGCTGCTTCTCCTTCTTCTCCTTCTTCTCCTTCTTCTCCTTCTTCTCCTTCTTCTCCTTCTTCTCCTTCTTCTCCTTCTTCTCCTTCTGCCCTCTTCGTTGGTTGGCCTCTCACCCCCTGTCCTGCCGGGACGTGTGGCAGTGCCAGGCACTGCCGCAGATACACCTCACCCACCAGCCCAGGATCTCAGCTCATCCCTGCTGTTCCAGCCGACTGTTCCTCAGAGCCCTGCAGGAGCACCGGGACTGCCCGCCCGAGGGGGTTTGTGAAACAAAACCTCTCCTCCATCCCTTCCCGTCTCAGCCGAGAAAGCTGTCCCGGGGTCCCTGGTTCTGTGTTCTTGTTATTGCTGTAGTTATTGTTGTTTGTTTGCCTGGTTATACTAGTAAAGAACTGTTATTCCTATCCCCAGATCTCTGCCTGAAAGCCCCTTGATTTCAAAATTATAGTAATTCGGAGGGAGGGGGTCTACATTCTTTCATCCCAAGGGAGGCTCCTGCTCTCCCTAGCAGACACCTGTCTTCTAGAACCAAGACAATTCAGGACAGAGAAACTGCAAATTTCTGCAAAAGTTTCATGTGAAGAAAGGAAAGAAACAAAACAGAATTTACTCTGTTAAAGCTAAAAATCAAAGTCTGTCTTCTTATATATCCAATCCAGGCATGCAACAGCCAGGGACTTTACCTTTCTGTCTCTTTGGAAAGATTTGTGCTTTAGTTGTGTGAAACAAAGCTGGTTTTCATTGAGAGCCCATCACAGGCGTTTGTCCGCCTGTTGTGGTCTCATCAACAAACTCAGAGTGTTCCAACCTGCCTTGTGGAGTGTTTGCTTTCCAAACACACCTTCTTCCACTCTATCTGGAAACTGTGTGGTTCACACAGAAGGAGGGTGTCTGATATTATCTTCTCCATAATCTAAACATAAAAACATCTTGCATGTACAGGCTGTTTACAAGAGAACAACTTTTTCCTTTAGGACTGAAATCACCTCTAACTGCTTTAGAAATGCCATTACTTGTTTGATATCTCTCCAGGGAATGCATAAAATATCTCCATTACCAAATATATTAGTTCCACTGTACTTATCTGAAAAATATTACTGTGTTTTGCAATAGTTATAACAACGGAAGATGGGTTTAGTGATCAATTTCCCATTTATTTTATGTTTATGTTTGAAATAATAGTTTCATGGGGCATGTTCTTGAGTTTTTACAGCTTTCTTCTTTGTTTCTTTCTACTTCAATCTTCTTTATCATTTCTTTCATTACCATTGAAAATGTTCTGCCTTTTGTCTTTTGAACTTGCTAAGACGGATGGGCATGCCTCTGGTTTGGGCTGGTGTAGTGTTATAATTTTTAATGCTTCCTATAAAGCAAAATTTCCTACACATGTTCCCTATATAAGTTTAACTACTAGAATTAAAAAAAGGTAACTTCTATCTTAAAGAAGACTGTAAAGAAAGGAAAAAATACCAAACAGGAGTACATTCAGCCAATGGTTAATAATATGGAAAGTTTCTCCTGTATGTTAAAAAATAATATATATGTATTTTTGAGCTTTTTCTTTTCCCTCTGCACAAGTTATTTAGCTAACAGTTTTGGTATTGAACCAAAGTGCAAGGTTCACAACATGAAGAGAATGGATGGTCAAAGAATGCATTTTACACTTTCAGGAACTGGTTTTCTATCTGTTTCCAAAATGCCAACAACAAATATGTAGCTTTAAGGAAGATGAATAAAAGCAAGGGCAATTTGGCTACTGTTCAGGGCTATGCCATCATGCTGTCAGTGGGAATGCTGAGAATCTGCACCAATGGGAATGGATGCTGGCAGCAACACCCACAGTGCCTGAAGGATGTGACAGGACAAAATGGGACACGATGAAACAGCACAGGACTCATGCAACCACCGTCCTCCTTGCTGACCTTGTGTTTTCCATCAGTATCTCCTGCCCCTGTGTCCAGAGCCCTCAAGGCCAGATGGAGAAGCTCCAGCCTGTGTGGGTGAGTGGCAGAGCTGGGTCTCAGGACTCAGCAGCCAGCTTGGCTCCATCCCATCCCCTGTGGACATCCCCAGGGAAAGAGGGGAAGAGAGGATGGGCCTGATGCCCTGTGGCAGTAGTGTTATAAATGCAAAGGCAGATTTGGGTTAAATAAAAAACAATTTATTATAAAACAATTTCTATAAAAAAATAAACAATGAGGAAAAACCACAATAAAACAAACAGCGCAGCGCTGGGTGGACAGGGGTCTATACCCAAAGGTATAGGTGTTCCCAAATCCACGAAGGAGGGTAGACTGTCCGGGGTTTTTATAGGGATTTTGTGCCTTGAGGCCAAATTCCAGGCAGGCACCATTCACCAAGGGTCCTTGATTGTTGTATGAATTGATTTCCTGGCGTTGGAGAATAGAGTCAAATAGACAGAGTCTCCTCATATGTAAAGAAGTTCTGGGTGTTTCTTGATTTCATTGTGGTTCAGGCCATCTGGATGGGATGGTTGGATCCGGGTTGGAGCTGATGGATATCTCGGCTGGACTTTTTCCCTTTGTCTACCTGATGGCTTCCCCCAACGGTGGCCTGCAAGGCGGGGTGTTCAGGTCCGGTGATGAGTATCTCGTCGGAGCCTTTCCCTGTTAGCCTGATGATTCATGTCCTGTCCATTCTTTTCCTTTGATGGGCGCCGAGCCTGTCCCTGTCAGCCTGATGGTCCATGTCCTGTCTATTCTTTTTCGTTGATGGGCGCCAGCTAGGATCGTTATCTTTTGAGTGGGAATTCGCGACTAGATCTGGGAAGGGCTTGTGGGCCACACTGTACTTTATATTTTATATTACTATTGCTACATACATTTATTTAGATTTCTACGAATTTTTACAAGTTCATTTCTCACAGTAGTGCTCCATTCACTGAGCCTCCCTGTGCTGGGCCTGCCTGGAGAGCATGGTTCCAGGGAGGCTCCACTGCATTCTCCAGCCTTTCTCACAGCCCCTCTGCTCTGACTCTGCCTGGTCTTCACTAGACCCCGTGGAGAGCCTGACTCCCAGCTGAGAACTCCTATGATGCTGAGGCTTCTGCTGCTGTGCTGGATTTTCTTGCACAGATGGAAACCTCTGATTTGAAGCACATAAGTAGCTGTAGCCAGTCCCTGGTAAGAACTTTAACCCATTTTTAGTGCATTTTTAAATCAAGGGCCTGATTTCTAGATGTGCTAATAATCAGCAGAAAGCAGAACTTCCCTGTAGAAGCAGAGAGTTACCACTTTTGGAAAGCAGCTCCTAAGGATTTAGATATCAGATTCATTGGCTCCTGGGTAGTAAATAACCTCTGGATATCTCTGTGTGCATATAAAGGAATGCACAGGCATTTTCAGGTGGAAATAAAAATGGACTAACTACATGGGTTGAGGTTTTCAAGGGCAAAAATGTAAGCTGTATAACTTAATACCTGATAATTTCTCTATTCTCTTCTTTTTTTTTTTTTATTTTTTTTTTATTTTATTTCCAGAAACCCAGAAGTTCTCTGGTTCCACACATGAAATTCATCAGAGGATGGTTTCACTCAGCTTTATGCTTTCCCCTTTTGTCCTTTGCAAACATAACCAAAGACATATTTAAATATTTATGTAACCATTAAAAACATGAACTAGCCTGAATTATGGCACCTCCAAGGTCTCAGCAGAAAGCTGCCATATTCAAGACAATTGCTTATTTGTAATTATATTTTGCTGCTTCTCTTCTAGCCATTGTTTTAAAATGTATGCTGAAAAATCCCTGAATGTATATGATAGTTTTCTAGATTATGTCATTTTCATCATGGATTTTTGCTTTTATTCCCACGTCAATGTAGGAAAAATATAAAATCAAAATATTCCAGTGTAATTTTCCCTCTGCAGAGCTACATGCAGTCTTTAAAGTGAACAGTATTCTCTCCCTTTAAATCTCATGGAGGTATCTGTTGGTTCAATTCCTTTCTGCAGCCTGGGCTCATTTTGTCACTATCACCTTGCAGTCATGGTAAGAAACATGCACACAAAATTTGTGCTTTGTCAGCTACCTGATTATCTAGCAATATCCTTAGATGCTTAATATTAGGGATAAATCCTATTGGATCCCACTTCATTCTTTTGATTGTGACAGGAATACACAAAGCCTCACATTGCTTCCTACTGCTTTTCCTGGCATTGGTACAGAAGATTTTACTTCAGTCTTATTGAGTCTATTTCTAATGTATTCCAACTTTGTATCCACTGGCATGTCTCTGCCATATGAGAAATATTCAGACAAATACATTTTTTCTGTGTAAAGGCAACATCAATAAGCCAGTTTCAGGGTTATTATAAATCCTGCTTTGTTCTGAAATGAAATATGCATGGAAAGCACAAGTTATTTTCTATAGCTTCCTTTGCCCTTGCTTCTGTAGAAACCCCTGTGATTACTTTATATGAATTTTGATTCCTTGTCTTAGGCAGGATCTATGCCTGATGGTCTGTACTCAGTTTGACTTCTGCTTGTTTAACTAAGCAACTCAGCACTCTTACAAGGCCACAGTTGTGTCTGGCATGAACTTCTGGAGCAAGCATGCTTGTGGGAAAAACATCTGTGAGAAGATAAAGCTAAGTGTAACATTCTTCCTCAACACCAAGAGACCTGAGAAGAAAAAAAACCTTGGAAAAAGATGCACTTCAACCCGTTAATATTTCATGCTTTTGATTTTGTAGTTGTCAGGGAGTTGTAATTTTTTTCCTGATCAGTACTCAACATTCTTAAAGGAGATAATTCATTAGAAAACCTAGTAATTATTGGAATCATCAAGTTTGGAAAGTACTTGTGAGGTCATTAAGTGCAATCATCAATGCAACACCACCACCTCATGTTCATCATAAATCCTGTTCTCAGGTGCCATATCCACACATCTTTGGAACCCTTCCAGGGATGATGACTCCACCATTTACATGGGCAGTCAGTTCCAACGCTTTGCATTGCCTATTGTGGAAAAGGTTTTCCCAGTGTATAATCTAAACCTCCAATGGCACCCCCAGGGCCATTTCCAGCTTTCCAGCCACTTTTCCCCCAGCCTGGAGCTGCAGGTGGTTGTTGTGACCCAAGGGCAGGACCCAGCACTTCCCCTGGTTGTACCTCACCCCAGTGGACTCATCCCACAGATCCAGCCCATCCGGATGCCTCTGCAGAGCCCTCCTGCCCTCCAACAGAGACACACTCCCACCCAGCCTGGTGCTGTCTGTGATCTTGGTGAGGGTGCACTCGATTCCCTTGACCAGGTAATCAACAAAGATGTTAAACAGTGCTGATGAGCTGTTCCACCAGCTCCCTCAGTACTCTTGGGTGATTCTCATCCAGCTCCATGGACTTGTGTGGGGCTGAGTTTCATTGCAGTTCACTGACCATTCCCTCATGGATCTGGGGGCTTCGTTCTGCTCCCTGACTCTCTCTTCCAGCTCAGGGGGCTGGGTATCTTACGAACAAGTGGTCTCATTATGAGCCTGAGGCTCATGATAACACTGAGGCAAAGAAGGCAGCTCCTGATTCTTTTTCTCTCCGTTTTCCTCCACATCCAGCAAAGGATTCTCCTTGACCCTCTTTTTGTTGCTGATATATTTGCATAAACCGTTTTTGCTGTCTTTTATAGCAGTGGTCAGATTAAGTTCTAACTGGTCTTTGACCCTTCTAATTTTCTCCCTGCATGACCTCACAGCATCCTTGTAATCCTCCTCAGCTGCCTGCTCCTTTTTTCCAGAGGCAGAAACTGAATGTCATACATGGATGTTTTATCACTATCTGATGCAAGCCTCAGTGCACACAGTCAAGTAAAATAATCCAAGGAAAATAAGGAATTTGTATTTTAGGTGCTTCAATGTCCTTGTTTCTTCTCCACATACCTGATCAAATGTTGTTGAATAATCCTTTTGAATGCACAAATGTTAAAAACAAATTGATTTAGATTTTGGAAATAAGAATTTCTCTATCTTCCTAAAAAAAAAAAAAAAAGTTGCAGGTTTATGGCTAATTTCTATGTTTATATATTGCTGTGTTTCTCAGTAAGGTGTGCCTACAATTTTGTACAGAATGTACAAGTGCTATATCTTCTTCCCATGAGGATATGGATGATGGGATTGCCTTATATAAAGCCCAGCATTTGAAATATGCACACCTTCCCTTAAAATAGTAATGCAAAACAATATGGGGTGGAAGGGGTAAGATTTATTGTGGAGATGGTAAGGAGGTGGCTGCAGACTTTTCAAATATTTATTAATAGGCTCTTTTGTGCCATCCATTACCATAGTAACAGAATAGCTCATGCAATCATGGCCTCATTCTTCATTTTATGAAGATGAAAGATGGGAACAGAGATGTACAGATGAGACTAAAAACCCAGTATCAGAACTGGATTTCTGCACTGGAGACAATATGAAATCAAAATTTCTGGACTCCTAGTCATTGCTTTAACCCAAATTCATCCGTCTTCTTACTGCAGGACAAAGTGATTAAATAATTAGTCACCAAATTAAAGTTTTAAATTATTTTTAGTGTTTCATCAGTCATTCTGACTGATTTACCTCATGGTGCATATGTGAAGCCTTCCTTGTGAGCAGCATGTGTGGGAGCATGTTTCAGTTCTGCTGATTGACCCTTTGATGCCCAGTATATTTCTTGCTTTGTTTCTGAAGGGTTTTAATACCTAGGTAGGACTGGCACTGTGTGCCGGTCTCAAAATGTAAATTTTAATTTAATTTTTTTGAAAAGCACTGAAATACTTAAATTTAGGGTGACAAGAGTGTATGCATCTGTCAGACTCATCCCAAGGACTTCTGGAAACGTAAGTTCTCCTTCACCCATGTCTCACACTGTTTAATACCAAGACATCAGTGGAAGACCCAGACTAAGTCTTATCCACTCAAAATGAAATATTTATTGGAAATTTTCTGAATTTTTCTGAATATTTCAATGTTGAAACAAAACCTGCTTTTCTTCCAGACGAAGCATATTTCTGAGGAAACTATGTTTTTTAGCAATGAAGAACACCGGTGAAAAGTAGACAAATCTGTACCAGCAGGGCTTTGGATTTCTAAAGTGTGAATTCTGATGCTGGAGGTTGAGGTCTCATGTGCCCTTGCCCTCAAAGATACTGTTTCCTACAAGGGCCAGCAGCAGAGAGCCCCAGACAGGTCAATATCACCGCAGAGCTGGGCTTTGCAATGTGTGGCTCTTTCATCTCTGGTCCTGCTCCTTACTTTTCCTGTGGGGACAGCAAGGGATACCTTCTGAGCTGTTCCCTGGCTCTTGACCCTTATCTCACCTGCATGGAGCTGTTGGCCAACTGAGTTCCACAGCCTCATCCTGGGGACCAACTTTTGCCATCCAGCTGTGGCTGCCAACAGCTCATCAAAATTTCTCAAGGTAGCCACTGAGTTTCTTGTTTGGAGGAACATCAGAAACAAAAAGGTGATGTACTAAATGTTATTACTTTTTCTTTCCTTCTTCAGCTGTCTTTACTAATGTTTCCTTCTCCCCAGCAAAAGGAATGACACCTGTAGTAACAGGTCATTGGAGGATCCATGTGTATGATCATGGATATGAACCATGGTCCTGTATTACCTCCTCTTCTTCTGCCTGGTTTGATGCACCTTTCCCTTTCTTCCTGCCCTCCTTTTATATCATTCCTTTCTCCATCAGTGTAAATATTTCTTTCCCCCCCTGACTAAAAAAGCTCTAATTGGTTGTACCTTCAGGTTGTACCTTTCCTCTGGCTGTACATCAGCAAGATTTTTCACTCATGGCTTAGGCAGAAATTGTGTCAGGCTTTATCAGACTTCTCTGCTTCTTTGTGATGAAGTTTAAGTCAACCTTCACTCAAACATTCATCATCTGGAGCTTTTTCAGAGACTTTTCTATTTCCTGCAGCCCTGAGACTCTTGGCTGAGTGTTTGGAGTGAAATCAGAGAAAGGCACTGGAACATGGGGGAGAAAGACATGCCCAGAGACTGTGTCAGGGAAAGAGACATTTATTTTTTCTTTTGTGAACATTTTCCCCGGGCCTCTTTTTACTGCCAGCAGGGCTTCTTCTTGGGTGGGGGGTCATCCAGGGGCCTTTGAGCCTTCCTCTTTGGGTGGTGTCGTGACCCCCCAGACAAGAGGTCCATGTTCTGTCTAGGAGTGGAGGGGCTGTGACTGGAACCCTCATCAGAGGGACCTGCAGCCACTTCCTGCTCTGGCTTCTCCTGGGGATGAACCTGCTGTGTTGGAATGGGGACAGAAAGGAGGTGGCTGGGACCATTGTGGGGTCTGGCTGGACCCCGTTTCCAGCTAGACCTCCTGGAAATAGAGGTAGCTCTAGGGGTGTCCTGCTTATCCCTGGCAGCAGGGGAGAGCAGCAGGTCCCTGGCCCTCTCACTGCACCAGCTCTGGATAACACTGATGATGCTGTGGACCAATGGTCCCGTATGCTCCTGCAGTAAATGCTGCAACCTCTGGACCAGGACCTCTGCAACAGGGCCATGCACACATAGGCTGTGCAGGATGCTGCTCTCTGCACTCTCTACCAGCCACCACTGATCCCAGTATATACCCACCAACCTCTGGTGCAGCCAGGGCTGCACCAGGTTCAAGAGATGCTGCTGTTGACGAAAAAGTCCTGCCCAGATCTCAGGCAGGAGTCCACCGACAGCCATTGGGCAGTGGGGGCTGTTTTCATCCAGGCCACCAGCAGCTGTCCCTGCCTGGCTGCTGGGCTCTGGTGGCCCTTCCATGTCCACATTCATATCTCTGTCCATGTCTGTATGTCACGGAAGTCTAGGGAAGACTAGGGCTTGCTCCCTCTTGCAAACATTCTTGTCAGCAGTCCAGGATCAAGCCAGTCTGACCCAGGCTCTGCTGGCAACTTATATAGCAGTGAGGGACATGATGCAACAATCATCCCCCCTGGATGTCACAAACCATCACTTGGTGACATCATCCTCTGCCACCAATGATGACACAATTGAATATGACAACTGAAATATGTAAGATACAGACACTGTGTTAGATAAGACACAAGGTCACAATCCATCCCCTGGTGATGTCACAAAGGACATCAAGGCCTTAGCTGTGACTTTAGCCCCCTCAGTTGCCCTCACACTTAACCTTCTCCAGTACAATTCCTGTCAAAATAAACAACTCAGTCCTGATCATCTTCTTCCCCATTGCTTCAGTCTTAGATATGTCTGGTCCCAGGTGTGGGATTTTATGCAGTATTATTTGGGCAATGTCAAATTTGAAGTTGATGTTGCTCTTCTCTTGCAAGATGCCCTTTCCCAATATGTCCCCAGTTTTCTCCAGGTTTTCTGTTTGTGTTGGCCATCACTTGGGCAACTCTCCTTCACAGATTGTGAAAAAATCCAGTCATTCCTCACAGCACCAGCTGATATTTTTCCTGGCTTCCTGCACCAACCTATGCTGCAATTTCTGGTGGTCATTTTTTGCAGCCGTAAACCCATTAACACAGGTCTAATGGTTTGACTTTAAATGACGGTGCTGTCCTTTACACTGGTTACAAACTCCCTAAATGTTATAAAATAAGCAGTAGAATAAAGTGAGAGTGAAAATGTAGGTATAAATTCTGAATTCTGAGGCCTTGATTGTGTTTCAATGTCACATGCTTATAAAATGTTTTTACAGACATTAGAGCGGCAGAGAATTTTAAGAGAGTATTATGTCCTTTTAATGCTTCCCTAACAGGGGTGTGAGATCCAGGTTGATGTACTTTCTTTTGGGTTGCTGAATACTGATTTTTATTAGTGGCTTAGAAAACAGGAGCATAGTAAGTCTTGTACTGCTGCACATGAAACTCAGGCAGCAGGAAGAAAGGTTATTTTATGAGCACATCCTTAAAATTTCCATTAAGACTTCAAACGATTAAAGAAAAAAAAATAGAAAGATTTAGGCTTCTTACATAATTCTTTGAAAGAAGAGTGCTTCCATGATTTGTGTTAATAACATTTATAAAGGAAGGCAGAGTGACCGTATTGAGTAAAGGACATACAGTTAAATCACTTATATTCTACTTTTTATGGCATGATTGAGTTGTGAATTATGTTCATTTTTCTTGCATTTACAGGCTGGAACAAATGGTGAAGGCTTAGTTATAGTGTCCATAACTATAACTTTCTTTGTGCCAGCACGGCTTCCTTTGATGCAGGTTCAGTGTCTGAATTGTGCTGCCAAGGTCTGAAGCACTGCAGGTTGTGTTTGGAGCTCAGATGGATACCTTAGGGTGATCCAAGAAGGGCTGGCTTCTATTTGCCGCACATTAAAGTAGGCAGCAAGGTCTGGCTATTGTGGCTGCTGGCTTTGTACCCGTAAGCTTGGATTCTAGTGGAAACTGGTTTTGTTTCCATTTCCCATCCTCAGGACAATATTTGTCTTGTTTGCAAAGTTCTTTCAGTCATTTAGGTGAGTAGAATCAATAGGATTGCTGTAGTTCTGAAGCTCACTCTCTGTTCTTCTCCCTGTGAGTCTTGTAGACAGATATGCATCAAATGTGAAGAATAAGGCTACAGGACTTAAGCCAGATACTCATCTGTGCATCTGTAGGATTAATTAGCCTTGACTTGAAGCTCAAGTGCAAATCAACTTACAAAATGATAAAGCAAGAACATTCTTAATGAACAGATCAAGCATTCTGAAACATTATAGTTCACATACAGTCCTTCTTCCTGTACAAAATTTACTTGGGAAGGCCATGTTCAATGGTACAGAAAAGGTAACGCCACCTTTATGACAGTCATTGGCAAACATCACAAATCAATCTACAGCAATTAAATTCAGGGTTCTACCCTGCAAGAACTCTCCAGCATAGGTGTGAGGTGAGCTCTTCCTGCCAAGGAATGCACACGGAGGTGTGCAGAGTTGGATACTGTCCTATAGCTGGAGAACACACTCTTATGAGATGTCATCACTCACTCAGACAATGCATTAAACTGGAGATTAACTATTATTAATTGTGCAAGAGCTACTAGTCAAGCCATGAACATAATTTATTGTACATTCTGTTATACAGAGAGTGCTCTCTGAGGTGGTCTGCTGGTGTTTGGGGGATCCTGGAGAATTTAATATTCAGCTGGGACACGTGAGCCCATGCCAGGAGACTACTCAGCACAGCATTGTGAGACTCATAGCCACAATCAACTCCTCTTTCTCCCCACACCTAAAGGAGGCAGCAATTGTGTCTGTGCTCTTTTCACCAGAGTGACTGAGGAGAAATTTACTGGTAAGGCAATTCTAACTTGCGTGTCTGTCACTCCTACTGAATGTTTAATAAATGTCTTAATGAAGGATTAATCTCTTGAGGTAACTTTCCCTGTACGTTGCAGGAAAAGTTGTGTGACACTTATTACAATGCACAAACCTTGATTCTGTGCAGGGTTGAGATGGGTAGCAGTAGTCTCACATGTATTATTAGTTGAATATCTGTTGCATCAAGTCCTCCACCATTTATTTTTGGTCGAAGGACATTTCACCTCATCAACACATTGGAGGAAGAGATCTTCAGCAAGACAGGGAGTTTCAGAAACTGGATCTTTTTTATTACTTTTGTTTCAACACTGAATTAATTTTTGAAGGCAGCTACCAGAACAGAAACCTGCTCTGCAGAGACTTGTTAAAGCTGTGTTGCATTAGTAAACACATCAATTTTCAATTATTCACAGAGCCACTTCTGAAAAACTCTTGGAACAACTTAATATTTGTAAATACATGGTTGAGCAGACACAGGATGCTGCTGTTAACAGAATGCTGCTCATTTCATTAGCATTTGGATCTGGTCTTGAAATAAATAAGTGTATACAAGTTTGACTTGTGGCTAGAGCCATCTGAATAGACCCAAATGGCATCACTGACATCTTTAGCAATAGATGGATCTCTGAGCAGGTCTGTTGTTCAAGATTCTCAGCCTGGTTAACCTTTTGTTCCACAGGGATGTAATAGGTGAGAAGAAATAAAAGGCAACTCACCATGGCAGAATATTCTTGTGTTTGCTGTGACTGGGAATTCAGCATTAGAACACTTCAGGGTGTGTCAAGGATGATTTGCAAGGTTCAAGAAGACTCAAAGTGCTACAGAAATTATTATAAACCAGGGTAGAAATTATGAATTATGGCCCATTTAAATGGCAGTTACCCACCACTGCATCTGGCACTACTGGCAGTCCACATGGCAGGCTCACCAGGGAGCAGTGATGGAGAGCCAGACCTCTGCTTATTTGCATAAGTGGAAGGAAGGCTGCTGCTTTCAGTGGTGTCAGAGACTGAAAATTCACTCATTCCTACAGCCTATCCCTGTAGGCTGGGACTGTGACTCACACAGGTTGTTGAGGTCCTCTTGGAGATTATTTTGTATCAATGGAAATGAACTAATGAGTCCCCAGAGCTTTTCATTTGATATATTGTTTGCGCTTTGAATACAATTTTACAGGAAATAGGAAACTGTGTCATTTTTCTCGTGCAATAATCTCTCCACAATATGAAGATCAAGTTCATTTCTTTAGGTCAGTTTTTGAGTCATAAAGTTAGAAATGTTTGGGTTTTTTTCCCAGCTGTATAGTTAATATAAAGATATAGGTTTGATAATAATGAATACTGGTTATTTTCTTCTTGGCTTAGACATGTATCCACCAAGTTATCCAAAGCTTGGTGGATATAGGAAAAATATGTTTAATATGTTGCTCATGAATTTAATGTAATTAAATTTGGGAAGAAACTTTCCCAGTAACAAAGATGTATATTTCCCACCAGCAGTTAGAGAGGTATTTCTATTAACTGACTACTCATCAATTTGACTCACTTGGTGCAATGTAGTCCCAAATGCACAAGTGACTTTACAGTTTCTACCTGTATTTCTGCTTTTATGTATAAGCCAAGGCAGGTCAAAAGAAAGCCAAATCAAGACTTAGTCAATAACATTTTTTCCCCTGGGAAATGGAGAGCTTTTTCTTAGCTTAGCATGGCTGTATACTGTAAGTCCTGCTGTTCCCTATCTCTTTATTGAGGGTTAATAAGCACAACATGTTACTGGGTGTAGGAGGAGATCAAAGGCCCGTGGCTACAGACAGCTCACCAGCCATCAACTCCTCATAACTGAAATAAAATTGTCTTTAAATGAGCTGGGTTTGTGCATAACATAGAACACAACCACACCCTACCACCACCATGTATCTCTCAAATGATATACAGCAGATTTGGATATTAGGTGGAACTGAAGATTGAGTAAGAGACTTTTGGCAGCATCCGTGTGAAGATGAATCCACATGAATTTGTATATATAAAGCTTTTCCTTGATATCATACTCCTACCAAAGCATTTGGGTCATCTTAAGCTGGCGAGACAATCCCAAACTGTCAAGTTTCAGATCTTAGAAGCAGGAAGGTGAGCATGATACCACAGAAAGTTTGTGTGTATCAACTTTGATCTCATCATTCTGATGAATGAGCTTTAATAACTGCATCGTTTTAGCTGTGTGCTAATGTTGTTGCATTATGGGCTAACATTTCATTGGTGAGACTGCAATTCTTCATTAATGGAACAATTAATTATTTTGCATATTAGCTGTGTTTTCTTGGCTCACTTAAGGTACGAAAATTGTAGATAAACAAGTTAGTGGAAAATGTCAACAACCTAAGCAGTAATTTGGGCACAACTGGGTTTCAGGTAGAGAGCTGTTTGTCTGAATACACATTTTGGATGCTTTTATAAAGTTCAACAGCTTAATTTATAGCAAATACTCCTGAGAAATCTTCACTTGAAGAGTTATGTTACCACTTAACTCATGAGGCAAAGATCTTCATAAGAAACATCAACAAGGACAAAAACAATACCATCAGAAAAAAAAACCAAAAACAAAACCAACAAAAATCCCACAACAAAAAACCCTTATACCACAAGAACAGTTGAATCCTACAGCTTGTAGGGAAATGGTTTGAAGCTGGGGCTTAAATTGCAGTTTATGAATGTAGAAGATCCTGATTTGGGGAGGAATATAGGGTGGTTTGGGATTAAGCCCAGACCAAAGGTCACCCTAACCCTGGTTTGCCATCCAACTCAGCTTGCTAGAAATGGTTAAGGAGGGGCAGTTGCTGAAGACAAGGCCATGGAAAGGAATGGAATGTCTCCCTCTGCTTGCAGGCACCTCTGATTCTTGAAAAGGGTGGGAAAAAGCCCCAGATTCCCTCCCTCACAATTCAGGCTCAAGCACACACTGAAGCAGGATGCTTCAGAGACCTCTGCAGCCTGTCAGAATCTGGTTCTAAAGCACCACCAAGGTTGAACAAAGGTCAGCAGAAGCCACCTCTGAATCCTGCCAAGTTGAAACTGGTGCAATCAAGCTTGAATCCTAAGTGAGTAGTTGCCAAAGCCTAAACTCCCTCTTAGGCATGGCACACAATGTTGGCCAATGCAAAGTGTATTTGCACCCCTATAATGGCTATACTGTCTGTTCAGGCTGCTCTATCAAAAACATGCACAAAAATAAAATTTATTTATTTGCACTAATGTGGTGGCTGCTGGTGGCCCAGCAAGGTTCTCTCTCACTGTCCCTCTTCAGCAGGATGGGGGAGAAAATAAGATGAAAGGCTTCTAGGCCAAGATAAAGACAGTTTAATGGAAAAAAAATAGAGTAAATTCTGCACATAGAAACGAAAAAAGGAAAAAAAATTTCTCTAGGGCATTAAATATCCCTTTGGTCAGCTGCCTTGCTTTATTCCCTCCCAGCCACTTGTCCATCCCCATCCTACTGGTGTTTGAGGTGCAATCCTTGGAGAGGCAGTCTTGATGCTGTGTGAGCATCCTATGTGAGCATCCTACCACAAACACAAAGCACAGCACTCCAGAGGCCTCTGTGGCAAAAAAGTTCACCGCACCAAACAGAGCCAGGCAGGAAGCATTCATCCACACTAGCTCCAGCATCTTTCTCTATGGGAAAAATAAACCAGCTGCAGTTTGGAAGCTACTGAAAGAGAATGCAACACTATGCACTGATGAAGCAAGTTTCTCTGATGGACTGGATAGGTTGTTGTCCTGCTTAGTGTCCACTCATCGTTTAACAAGCAAGCTTAAAAACAAGCAAACAAACAAAGAAGCCCTCAAAGTGTCTTTCCCTTCCACTAGGAATGTGATACTTTAGATACTCAATTTTCCTGCCGAAAGGTGATCCTGACAGCAGCAGGATCTCTGCTTACAGGTGGACATACATCTAAAATGAAGGGATGAACACATCAAATGGGGTGCAATTTAATATATTAAAAATAATTTTCTGTTCGTTCTCTTTTTTTTTTTTTTTTCCCCACCTGAAATCTTTGCAGACTGATAGGAGAATTCAGAGATATGAAACAAAACTCTAGTGGGAATTTTTTGAGCAATGGCCAACTAAGCTTTCAAAGTGGAATGAAAATGAATGTTGTGTACCCCAGAGAAAACTGCTACAATAAACTTGACATCACATTTCTCTTTCAAAAACAAACTAATCAAAGACTAACAATTGATTGTTTGCCCTATGAGAAAACACCACTGAAATGGCATAAAAGGGGCATTTTATTTCAAGAGGAAAAAGCAAAACAACCTGTTTAAATAATAAAACCAGAATGCAGATGTATCTGTGAGATAAGACCAGAGGAGGCAGTTCTTCTCAATGACCCTTTTGCAGAAAATCCCCAAAGTCTGATGGTAGATAAAAAAGGTGCCACTGTGGTTTAATAGCCATTGAAGGGGAATTCTCAATGCTCTGACTGTGTAACTTTGCCATCCCAGGACAATTCATGATCACTAGACTTATGCTGTGGCTTAAGACACTTTAAGGTTGCATTAATACTGATGATCACAGTGAAAGTAGGACTGATGTGTCACTGCCCGTAATTGGGAGATAGGATGAGCTGCATGGTCCTGAGATCCCAGAAAGCTGAGATTTCAATTATTATCCTCAGAGGCAATCTGCCTGCAGTACACAGGTTTGATGTGTTAAGTCAGATGGGAAAAAGAAACATCTATGTTTGATAAACAAGCTTACAAAAGAAAACAACCTGTTTATTCCAGAAATTCAGGTTTTAGCTGTTGAGTACAAGATACAGGGATACAGCCACAGGAGGGGAAAACAAAACACAAATATCAATGAAGAAATTTTCTAGGGCTCATTCAGTATTTTTGTGGAGGGTGTGACTAGAAGGGCTTAGAGGACTGAGAGGTGGCTAAACTGGTATCTGCTATTTCAAGACCCCTTTCTGCCTGATTCTCTGGCAAGGTTTGTGCTATCAGATTGAAAGATAGAACATGGTATAGAACATGGAGAAATATATATAGAATAAATGATTTTGCCTTTGGGAGTCTGTTTTCCTGCATATTATGCTTCTTGTAGAAACTTTTTGGGGAGAAGCACCCTGTTAGGCCTTGTGTGTAGCCCAGATTTGAAGCTTGACTTTCCTCCTTCCGAAAAGGCAAGAAGTTACCCTAAGCAGCAGGAAGGTCTGCTTCTGCATTGGATTTAATGTATCTTTTGCTCTGAATGTTTCCCTGCAATGGAAAAAGAAAAAAAAGTAAAGCACCACTGCCACAGAAAAATGGCCCCATGGAGGCTTCCCCTATTTTCCTGGAATCAGGAACAGACAAAACTCACATAAGCTGTCAGGAAGAAACATATAAAATTAATTTCTGTCTGCATTTCCTTTAAATAGTATTGGAACTGACACATTTTCTGAAGGATTGGATAAAAAATTGCTTAGTTATGAGACTTCTCAACATAGGAGAGATTTCATATAATAAATTTCGTAAGAGAGTGTGAGCATCTTCATGTTGTCTTGTGCAAGGCAAGAATTATTTGATTAAGCTTTGGATGCTGCAGGTGGACAGAGGAAAAGAAAAAGTAAAAGGGAACCAGAGAAATGCAACTAATTTGTCTCCCCTTTGGGAGTCCATGTATTTAGCTCTTCACTTCTGTTTTCCTTGGCAACCTCTGCTCATTTGAATGCCAAATACAAGTCAGAAGGACTTGAATGAGACATGAGAACTTTGAGATGTCTTTGCAAGGTGCATTCACGGTCAGTACACATGGACTTTCCACAAAGTCACAATGTGGTTTACAAAGAGATTTCCTAGCTGGTAGTACTGTAGAGTAAAATGAATCTCCCTTGAGGGAGAAAAAACATAAAAGGGAAGAAAAATAAAAGGGAAACAGTAAATGAGAAAAAAAACACAGAGACCTTTTGAATGCCTCAAATAGGTTTTTTCTTTGAAGAATTCATACATCCAGTGAGTGTGTTGTTTATTTTCACAGACCAAGAAGGTACTTAGTACTTCAGCCTTATTCACATCTTGTAAAACTGGGGCCTCTGCCCTGCTCAGCAGAGGGTCCACATGATCCTGTCCTTGTCAGCCATGCACTTACAGAGGCTTTTCTTGAGATCTTTGACATGCCTGGCCATGTTAGAATCAATTTCAGCTTTGGCTTTCCTACTCTCAACCCTGCCTGTTCAGACAGTATCTCTATATTCCTCACAGGGCTACATTTCAATATAGAATTACACAGCAAATATGATGTGTTTTGTGCTCTCCTTCTGGCATCCAACAGCAGTAGATCCAGCTGGATAGAGAATCTGTAGGTAAGATGAAGAACAGCAGTGCTTTGGGAGGCCATGATTTTCAGGGCCTTTTTTTTTTTATAATACCATGCTACTTAAACTCAAAAGTGCACTTTCTAAGAGAAGGAAGACCATTAAAATGGATTCTAATAGGGTGCAATAAAAGAAGACAAAAGAAATGAGGTTTTAAAATGCTGACTGTGCATCAGAAAAACCATTATACCTGATTTTTTTCAGCAAAGACTAAAGTATGTTTAGAATTAATTGAATGTGTCTGAAGATCTAAGACTGTTAAACTCTGGAGAAAGAAAAAAAAACTCCTTAACTTGCGTAAGATTTGGATAGAAGAACAGAAGACAGTGAAAATACTGATTTCTCCATTTTTGACTGTTCAGGGCAGTGCTTCCTATGTCTGCTTTTATTACCACAGATGATGAGCACTCCTCCAGAGCAGCTTCTGCTGCAGTGAAGTCAGTAACCATTCTTACCAGCAGGACCAGAAAGATTCACGTATGGAAAAATTATATTTACTTGAAAAATAGTGTAGAAATTTTATCTCAGACCACTCAGTTTCTTAAAGCCAAGTAGTCACAGAGTCACAGTTAAAAAGCTGCTGTGTTCTAGATACCAATCACCTGGTGCCTATCGATAAACCTGCTACTTACAATTCAAAAGGAGCTGCACATCTCCATGTCGTACTTCACAGAAACCTAGGCAGAAATCCCTGTGCTAAACATGCTTAATCAACTTTCTCATCTCCAGATATTACCATGGGAACCACAGCTTTTCAGAGTACAAAATAACCTGGTGGATTTCTCTGCCTTATTTTAACCTAAAATTTGAATGAATCTCTACTTACCTTGCCATCACTGATTGCAGGAAAACAGACAGATCTTTCCTCAGATGAAACACTCTTGTTTTCTCTTTGTAGAATGAGCCTTTCTTCCCCTCATCTCAGGAACAGGAATGACATTTCTTTCTGTATGTTGTGATAACTGTCCCAGATTGGTCCAGCATCTTTGGCATGGCCAGTTGGAGGTGCCCAAGGAAGAAGAAATTAATTAAGAGAAGAAAGACCAAGCTGCTCACCACTCCCCCCAATACACCCTTCCACCTCCCAGGATTTTCAGTTTCACCCATGTCCTGAGCAAGAAATTATATGTTTTTTCCAGTGATTCCTGAGACAATTGTTTCCATCTATTTTTCTAGTTATTTTACTTCTGAATCACTTCAACATCTAAACTATGGCATCCCGTGGCAAGGAATCTTGTGTCAGAATAACCTGCTGAGTGGAATAGATAATTTCACTGCTTTTTTAACTCAGTGGTTTGATTTGAAGTGGCCACTTTCTTGCACAAGCAACCCTGGAGCAACTGACCCCAACTGATTTTTTAACATTTGCTGTTCTGCCCACAAACCCTTCCTTCAGAGCCCTTCAGGAATAATCAAGTTGTCAGAAATGAAGGATCCATTAAAATTATACTCTCTGCATTAGAGGTGTGGGGGTTTGAGGGGGTTTTACCTTATTTTCAAGACTTCTTTGTAGCTGGATTCAAATGCGATGTTTGGTAATCAGAAATGGGTCTAGCAACTGAAGCTAGAATACCAGAACACCACAAAGTAAGTGTTCTTTATGAAAATGCTGAGGAACATGCACAATTCTCTGGAGTTCTCTGCTCACAGCTATGACCTTTCCCACTCCTCTTCCTCAGCTCTACCCACCTGCCTCGTGCATAGTCTTTACTAAGGCTGACCCTGACAATGTATGTTGAGCCTGTCTGTCGCCTCTGGATTTGAACTTGAGCTTCATGTTTTATTACCACAATTGCCACTGAGAAACACATTCAAGCAGGTGCCAGACTGCCCTAGATCAGAACTTCTGAAGGTCACATTCCTTTTTTCCCCTCTTCTTGCAATCCCTGCTATAATCTAATGGTTCCTCTTCTTTCTACCCTTTCTTTCCTCTCTTTTAATTTTTTTCCTGAAGTAAATCAGCTGCTTTTCCCCAAATTTATCTTTCTGCTTGGTTAATTTAGAGGGAGTTTTAGGAGCTGAATCAGCTCAGCAAAGGCTCTGAAGAGCACAAAAACAACTAAATGGGTTTGCACGTTCTTCCACTGTGGTATTTACTGTCTAGGTTTATTTTGCATATTCATCCTATACTGGTTGTTCAAACAAATCAAGAAGGTGTGCTTTTTGTCAGAAACCTCCCCAGTTTCAATTGTATTATCCTGCATTTATAAAGAAAGTGCCCAGGTGAGGTGACAAGTTCTTAAACAATATTGATAAATGGGAAGGAAAATTCAAGCTTTGCAAACAAAAACATCTCCCTGGCTTGACATCTTCTTCCTCCATTCTCCTTCAGGAGAGTGGTAGGGATACCGGTTTCTGACAGCAGGGATGGACAAGATGGAACACCAGGAGCTTTCTAGAACTCACCAGCCTGAGGGCAGCACAGAGAGACTAAGCCATCACACCAAGAAGCCAGGTAGCCTTTTTAAGTCATTAAACTGACAGATGTCTTTTGTGATGGACAATTATCCAACAGCTTTGTTACTCCCTGCAACTCTGGGTTGTACTGTAGCCAGAAAAATTGTGTTAAACACATGGTTTTGAAATGTGCTGGAAATGGAGAATGAAATAAGACAGCAATAAGGATGTAGTGCTTCCTCCCCCACCCCCTCAGATGACAAGGAGACACAGAGATCAAGCAAGCCTTTCCTCACAAGATAATCTTAACAGCTTGTTTCAGAGAAGTAGAGTTAAAAATTAAATGAGATGTTCTGCTAATGATGGGGTCAGATGCCAGCCAAGGTTCAGAGATCTCAATAAAAGTCTCTAGAAAGAGAAGATGTGAAAAGATGCTGAGAATCTTTAGTATAAATAGGGAAGGAACTTGTGAAAAACGAAGTTCACTCCTGTAAAACTTTAAAAAGGTTTAATAAAGACAATAAGAGACATAAAGTAAAGCAAAGAGTTACAGCCGGGTGCCTTGGCGCGCTGCCAAGAGCACACCTGGTATCCCAGGGATACCCCTTTTATCCCATCCTTGCTGTGAGGGTTTAATGCATATTCAAGCATGTCCCCTCCCTGGTTCCGCCTTCTTGGATCATGCTCTTGCACAGTCTCATTTTCTGCTGGTCAGCATAATTTTTTTGCTGGTCATCATTATTCTAGCTGGTCAGCATTCTTTTGGAGTCTGGTTTCCTTTTTTCTGCAGATGGTCAGTTGTTGATAAGGGTCCGGGCCCCTCATCCTTCTTCTGAGGGCAGCTGGGCTTATCTTTCCCCCCTGCCCACGTCCTGGTACCGGCTTTTTGATAACAGTTTGCTCTCCATTTCCTGCTGCTGATAATAACCTGTTTTCCACAGCTTGATCCTCCCATTGGCTTGCCTTGTCCGGATTAAACATATCCTTACCATTCAGAATTCCTATCTAAGCCTATAACTTGCTAAGAGAGAAAAGAATATAGTGAAAGCATATAATATATATTTATCAGAATAATTGTGAAAAGCCAATATTTACAACATGAATTCACAACATTCCTCAGAAGAGGATTCAAACTTCCCAGGCGTTGATGAGCTACTACCCATCTTCCAGCTCTGGAAAACCCCTGGGACTGCATCCGGAAGGCTGCAATTGAGAAAGGGGACTGGGAGATGGTCTCAAAATTTGCAGTTGCCCTGGTACAATATCCAAAAGGGGAACAAATGCAAATCCAAGGTATGAACCAATGGCTTATGGGGAAATCAAGGAGCTACTTAGAGCAGAGAAAAACCATGGGAGAGGGTTGCCCTACTTTAATAATCTGCTATGAGCCACATTTACCATCCATGTGTTCACCCCCCATGATTTAAAATACTTGATAACTATTTTACTATCACCCACTGCGCATACCCTGGGGGGGGGGGGGGGGGGGGGGGGGGCAGGGTGGGCAGGAGCATATGCTGACTCAGCTGTTAACCGAATATGCTAACGACCAAGCAAGGGCAGTGTTAACAATGGACCACCTGGCCGGGGAAGCACAATACAGCCAACCAGATGATCAGGCTGAGCACATCTCCAGTCAAGCTTTTGTAAAGGATATGGCCCGGAAGGCAGTAGTTCAAGTGCTCAATAGCAGTATTGCCAGCCTTGAATATATGAGTATAAGACAGGAACCCGGAGAGCTCTATATGAAGTTCATTGATCGCCTCAAGCAGGCAACAGAAAATTAGATCCGGGATGATAAAGCAAAAGATGAGATCTTGAAGTCATTAGCAGTTGCCAATGCAAGCCCAGAATGTAAAAAGGTTCTTTCTACATGCCCTACCAAAGACCCACAATCCACACTTTTACAAGTGATTGGGGCCTGTAATCACCTTGGGTCAATAGAGCACTTCACAACCGTACAAGCCCAGGCCATGGGGCAAGGAGTTGGAGAAATCCTAGTGGCTATGCAATTTCCTCTTAATGGTCCCCAGGGCCCTAACACTTGCTTCCAGTGTGGCCAGCAAGGGCATTTTAGAAAGGACTGTTCCTAGAAGGGAGGGGGATATTTGATTCCAGACAGAGTTCAACACCAGTTTGGGCAGAACTGCCTGAGAAGTCACAACAACAAACAGCTATCAAAAAACTACCAGCAGAGCATGAGACGGTCTCGCGCTGTGACAGAAATACTCAAGCTGACAATGCCCACAGTCATTAAAGGCCAAGTGATCCAGTTGTCCATCAAAAACCAGGTGGCACCAAACTCCAACATCTGATCTCCAAGCTGCCAGCCACCTTGCCACCACGTGCAAAATTGGAGCTGGTGAGTGCCAAATCTGTTATTTTAACTGACTCTTTTACTCACGTGACTTCCACAGGATGGCTTGGGCCTGAAGATCGGCCTTGTGAATTACTGATTCTAGGGAACTGCAGGTCGAGGACAGAGGGATTTTTTGGTTTTCCCTTGGTATTGTCTGTAATATTGCAACAAGAGATAACCATTTTAGCCAAAAGCCCACACCCTCCCTGCTTTATTCCCCAAGGACTGACAATCGCTTAAGCGATTCTATTACCAGATGTGACAGATGAGGAGGCCACAGGGTCCTTTGTAATGTGAAGTCAGATCACTGGCAAAAACAGACCTCAATTAACCTGTGTTATGCAATCTAAAGGCAAGAAGATTTCCCACAGGTCATATAGACCCTGGAGCAGACATGATGGTGATCGCAAGATCCAAGTGGCCTCCAGAATGGACTCTTATGCCAGTCTCTGGGATACCAGCAGGAATTGGGGAAGACAGTAACAGCCTACAGAGCACAGAGTTGGAAAAGATTGAAGGACCCAAAGAACATCTTGCTACCACCAAACTCTTTGTGGTGAGTGCACCTATAATCCTTTGGAGGAGGGATGTTCTAACACAATGGGGAATCCACCTAGAAACGGATTTTTGGTTGGGGCCATTGAGCAGCACAGCACCCTTCAATTAACCTGGAAGACTGATAACCCCATATGGGTGAATCAATGGCCCCTTGCTGAAGAAAAATTGGCTGTGCTCCATTCTCTAGTAGCAGAACAGCCTGAAAAGGTAACAACATAACACCCACCACCAGTTCCTGGAATACCTCCATTTTTATCATCAGAAAGCACAACAACAAGTGGCGGCTCCTACATGACCTCAGGAGTATTAACGAGGTCATGGAGGTCACGGGCGCTCTCCAACCAGGCCTCCCCTCACCAACCATAATTCCTAAGGACTGGCATTTAGCCACCATTGACCTGAAGGATGGTTTTTTTGATATACCATCACATCTAGATGATGCCCCTTGTTTTGCTTTTTCTGTACCAATCATTAATAGACAAGCTCCTCTTTGGAGGTATCACCGGACTGTAGTGCCCCAAGGCATGAAAAACTGTCCGACCATCTGTCAGTGGTTTGCTGCCAAAGTGTTAACACTGGTTCGTGAGATTCACCTAGAGGTCGTGATTTACCACTACATGGACAACATTCTCCTTGCTGCTGAAGGCACCATAGCACTGGATGCGGTGTTAAAGACCACCATTGCTGCCACCATCTTGGAGGAGAAAATCCAGCAGATCGCACACTGGAGGTACTTGGGGTTCCAAATTCCTTCCCAAACCATACAGCTACAGCCCTTGCAGCTTAACAAGAACCCACAGACATTACATGATATGCAAAGACTTCTTGGAACTATCAACTGGGTGGAGGAATCCAGTAGATCCCAGCAAAAAACATCAAATCATGCTTGCAGTCGCTGGACAAGGATCCACCAGAGGGACCCCCAAGTGCACCCGAGAACAAGAACCACCATTTGACAGCTTCTACACCCAGACCGGACAGCTCTGCAGAAGATGATTGATGAGAAGCTTCTGTTCACCTTCCTCAGCCTTCCTCATGGTTTGAGAGCATGCTCCTTGCAGGTGGCTGGGTAGTCACACAGCCAAAGCAGAACCTATGGGTAATCTTGACTAAAGCCATAAAACAGGATACCCTATGCCTGTCAGTTGCTAGCCGTGATGACCCCTTTTTCACTTGCCTAGTGGGGTTGACTATGAATGTGTGGCCAATAACTGAGGATGCCATCTGTAGCATGCAAGGTGATGAGGCAAATGGGAGCACAGCCCTGTTGATACCTGGGACTACTGGACCCAGAAGCTCCTACATGCACCACTCAAACCTCAGGAGCTAGAAATTCTTGGCTCTGCAAGAATGGATTTTTGCATTAAATTTTACTATAGAATGTTGCGGCTGGTCCAGGGGTCAGCCCGACCTCTGGCTGCAGCAGACTTCCCAGATAGGGGTCCCGCAAGGAACAGCCGTCCAGGGGTAAGAGGGTGTCCGGTCCGGTGTTTCCTCATTTGCCTCATGACCGTCACAAGAACAGAGACTAAGACCCTAAAGACCCCAAGGGACTTTGTACAGGGGTTCTGACCTGGTTGAGGTGGATGCTGGCCAAGCGATTATTTGCAGGTGTGCTTGCTGTGTTACCATGGTACACTGCCTTCATTCCTGCTGGTGAGCAGGGACTTGTGAAGAGCGGCCTGTTCTGTACCTTACACTTGCTTCCCAAAGCAATGGGTCTCATCACAATAGCCTATGGATTTCTAACCCACCTCTTGGCCAACTGTCCCTCGCTTTGAAACAGACTATAAAAGTGACTTTTCTAAATTACTTTCTTGGAGAGACATCTCCCCATGGAAGAAGACACTGGTGCCCCTGTCTCGTCCATTGGTAGCTATAACCCCCCGCTTCTTTCTCTCTCTATTTTGTCTCTTTATGCCTCTCTCTCTCTCTTTATCTCCCTCTCATCTATCGCATAGCCTATGTTGTTGGCACTAAAATAAAGAGGCATTATTGCTGTTGTGATTTAACTGAAATCCCTTGGTGTCCTTTTTGCACTCTGAGATCAAACAAACCTCTCACAACTCCTGCTTGTCTTAGCGGATCATGACAGGGTCCCAGGCAGTTTCCAGCCAGGGGTAACCCATATGAGCTCGGCCTGAGGCTTCAAGCAATCAGCTCTTTTAGATGTGATTCCAGCTCAGCTCAGCTCACTCATGGGTTACCCCAGCTGATGGGTAGACGAGAGATGGGAGGCTGTCTAGCATTCCGCAGAGTCCTTTATTGGCAGGCTTCTGCGAAGGTGGCCAGTGACGGCCATATCCACTGAACTGGGCAAAAGCTGGGGTTTTTATAGGGAAGGGGAGAATTGGGAAAAGGACCAATGGTTTAAGATTGGAGTAAAATGACCAATAGTTTACAAGGAGATAACATGGAGTCCCGAAGCAGGAAGGGGTCCACAATTTGATCACCATGACTAAGTAGTTTTGTTTTATCTTAGGGAACAGACCTCCAAGGCGGAAGCCTTTTGGAGGACTGGCTGTCCTCTACAACTCCCCTCTCTGTATTTAGTAAAAAGGCTTCTCCAATAGCTCTTTCAAAGCAATGGAGAAGTCACGAGAACATAACTAATACAATAATGATCACAATAAAAATCCACAAAATTCCCTTAACTGAAAATGACACCCATTCTGCTTGTCCCCATTGACCGAGAAAGTCATTGACTCAGTCCGGGTTGTTTTCCACTTTTGAGTCTTTCACTAGTTCCTTCACTTTCTGGATGTTTGTGTGAATGGATTTTGAGCATGAAGAGAGGTTGAAGCAGCACATCCCTTCAAAGTCTTGTCAGCCATGTCCTTGGGCAAGTAGTAGGAAGTCAATCACAGCTCAATTTTGTAGGGATGCATGTTTTCCTCATCTTTTAAAAGATCACTCAGGACAGTAGATGTCCCGTTAGCCTGTTTGCTAAGTCAACACCCCAGGTAATTTATCTCACCAAGGGCTTTAGCTGCAGCTACCCATGAATGGTAAGAATAGGGAGACAGCAGCTCTCTTTGGTTTGTTCCAATTGTACAGTTTAGGATCACAATTTTCATCAAATTCAGTGTAGGATCTCTTTTGACGTTTTAATTTGCATTCTTGTTTCAAATTATGTACTAAGGTGATATTTGGAGTGAAGGTAGAAAGTTTGTCAAGACTACAGGGACCCCCCTGGAGGCACAAGGGGTTCCCAGCCCATACTTGGTCACCACAGATAAGAAACATTCTCTGGGGCAACACTTTGGGGTGGAGAGAGGACACAGAGAGTATGCGACAGGTGTAATTACACCAGTCTGGATAATTATAGGCTTTGTTAATTGGTGATGTCTTTTCTCTGTGTGTTTTTTGTCTGGTCAATCTCTGGCCAATGTTGGCTTGGTTGTTTAAAGTAAAATTTGACACAGTATGTTGCTTTGGAGGACCCCAGCAGGTCCAGTTCTTGGGGTTCCTCTGGAGCGTTTGGCAACATTTTTGTCCACTTGTCCCAGGTATCTACCGGACTGGGCCTCTTGCCTGTGGTGCAGAGGAGCTCTGAATTATAGATGGGTCAGTCATCTGCTGGGAATCCCTACCAGCCATCAAGGGAATCCCCACCAGACACATGGAAAGTGGGTTGTCAATGCTACTCATGGATAGGCACATGTTATCTTGTTTCAGTGTCCTTGCTAAGGTCACCCAAACATTATGGTTAAGTTGTGCGCTAATCCGGCCGAAGGCGTGCAGCACAGCAAAGAGCATCCAGGCAGCAGTGAGGACAGCACCAACGGAGATAATTTTCATCTTTGGACAGGGATGGGGCTTCTGATAGGGAATATCAGCAAAATTTGTTACCTTTATGGTGGGAGGGGAGGTTTAGGGTTTTCTCCCTCATCCCTTTCCTCCATTCCTTCCCCCACCCCACTTTTTTTGTTGTTGCTGTTGGTTTTTTGTTTGTTTTGTTGTTTTTTTCTTTTTTGTTGGCTTGGTTTGGTTTTGGGGTTTTTTTGTGGTTTTGTTGGTTTTTTCTTTGCTTTTTTTGTGTGGTTTTTTTTCCTGGGGGGCAGAATAGATACGAGGTTAGGGGGTTTTGGCAAGGGTTGAAGGAGGGGAACAATAGGGTTTTCTAGGGAAAAAGGGGTAACAACATGTAATTTTGGCAGTTTGGGCACATTGCGATAATAGCCTTTGCTTGATCTTTTGAGAGCTTGAACATTCTGATGAGGACAGGTACATTTTGGTGATAAAATGCATGTGACAACTTTGCCTGAGCAAAGATGTCAGGGACGCTAGAAGTTTCTATTGACACGACCAATGCATCCGCCTTCTTGTTCCCCTCTGTGATGGCACCTGGCAGGTCGATGTGTGACCTCACATGCATACTACAGTAAGGTTGCTTTCTGTGGGATATTAAACAAGTTAATGCAGAGATCAATTGGTCTAATTTTGGATTGGAAATGTCTTTGAGAAAAGCGCATTCTGCCCTCATAGCTATACCAGCAACATAAGCTGAATCCGTGACCAAATTAAAGGGTTCGTCTTTGAATTTCTCAAAGGCTCTGGCGACAGCTGCTAACTCAGCTGTAGAGATCCCTCCACTATTTGGACATCAGATCCCCATTTTTGAGTCTTGGGGTCCTTCCAGGTCATTACAGACTTGGGGGATGACCCTTAGCCATCTGTAAAAATGGTTAGAGCTTTGAGAGGTGTCCTACTTTGGATTAATTTTGGGGTCAGATTAAAGGCCACATTAAAAAGTTTGTGCTTTTGTATGTGAATGGAAATTTGGCCTGTATAAGTATCCAGGGTGAACTAGGAGGTTTTCATTAGTCTGGCGCAAATGTTCTAGGTCTCCAGTAGTCAGTAGCATGTGAACTCACCCTGCAATAGAGTAGAGGTGAGTTTTGACCTTTTTAATTAGATGTGCCATGATTGCTTGAAAGGTGGTTGTGGAGGAAGCCCAGTCTGACAGGCATCCTCCCTGGAGATGTACCCCCTAAGATTAGGAGAAACTGCCTAGTCATGGTGATTAAGCTATGGACCCCTTCCTGCCTCAGGACCCCATGTTATCTCCCTGTTAACTATTGGTCATCTTATCCCAGTCTCAGACCATTGGTCCCCTTCCCAATCCTCCCCTACCCTATAAAAACCCCAGCTTTTGCCCAGTTCAGTGCTTAGATCATCACTGGCTCCCTTTGCTGAAGCCTGCATTAATGACTTTCTGTGGAATGCCATATGATCTTCCCGTTTCTTGTCTGTGTCGGCTGGGGTAACTGCTGAAGGGAGCTGGCTAGGCTGAACAGAGCTGATCACAGAGCAGAAATCACCTTCTAAAAGAGCAGGTCACCTTGAAGCCTTTGCTCGTGCTCCTAAGGGTTATCCCTGGCTGGAGACTGCCTGGAAACCCTGCATGGTGGCTCCATTCCCGGGATGTCTGTCTGGGCTGTTGCTGGCAGAAGCTGGGGGTCGGACAGGCCCCCAGGCCCCAGCCGCAACAGGTGGTAATTGTTTTTGTAGGTTGATTGTAAAGATCCATTCAAGTATCAACAGAGGGTCTCTGAGTTGAGGGTCCCATTGGAAAACCAACCCATGGAAACGGGGGGCCTTTCCCAGAATGACAAACTGGAAAGGCAGGTTGGACTCAAAGCGATGGACTTGGCGTGAAGACAGGGCTTCCTGGACTTTGGTGATGGTATCTTGGGCTTCTGGTGTGAGAGTGTGTGGAGAGTCCAGGTCTCCACTGCCACGGAGAAGATTGAAGAGGGGGACGAGGTCCTCTGTTGTAATTCCTATCAGGGGACGTATCCAGTTGATGGACCCGCACAAACTGTGTCTCTCAGGGTTTTTGGGTTGTCTCGGATGGTGAGCTGCTGGGGTACAATGGTTCTTCCACGAATTTGGAGTCTGAGATAAGTCCATGGGCTGGTGTACTGCATTTTGTCCTCATGAATCTTGAATCCTGCTTTTTCTATGGTCTCAATGGTCTTTTTAACCGCTTTGTCCAAATAAGTTTTTTCTGAGGCACACACCAGGATATCATCCATATTGTGGTGGATGGCTGCATCTGGGAATAGCTTCCAGATGGGGAGCTATTCAGGCCTCGACGGAGATAAAGCCAATGGTACCTTTTGAGTGGAGCCTCTCTGTTAAGAGAGGGAATGGAGAAGGCAAAGCGGGGGTAGTCTTGGGGGTGCGGCGGGATGCTGAAGAAACAGTCTTTGGTATCTATGGAGGCAAGAGTCCAGTCCTGAGGCAGCATCAGTGGTGAGGGCAGGCCAGGCTGGAGGGGACCCATGTCTTCAATGAAGATCGTGGAGGAGTCTCCATCTGTCCTTTCCAGGCTTTTTCAGCACAAAGACCAGGGAATTCCAAGGGCTGGTGGTCTTGACGATGTGGCCCTTGGCAAGCTGCTCTTCAACTAGGGCTTCCAGTGCATACAACTTCACCTTCAAGAGGGACCACTGCTCAACCCACACTGGTTCCTTGCATTTCCAAGTGAGCTGAGGGGTAGATGGTGGTGCATGCCCCTCAGTGGCCCCAATCAGAAATTCTGGCTGGAAGTGCATAAGGTAGCCCCCCACTGGGATAGAAGGTCCCTACCCCATAGGGTGATGGGGGACCTTACCACGAATGGCCAGATGGTTGCCAGCTTGCCTTCAGGTCCTTCAATGATGACATTCTGCTCGCTGCACATAGACACTGTGACTCCACCAATCCCTGAAATAATGTTTGCTACTGGCTGCAGTTCCCAGTTTGCTGGCTACTCTGAGTAGGCGATGATGGTCAGGTCTGCAGCAGCATCCAGCATCCCTGGTCGGTAGATCTTCTCCCCCTTATGGAATAGGCCACACTCAATGGTTGGCTTACTTGAGCCTACAATCTGTGCCCACACGATTGTGGGATTGAGGAGAAGTCATTCCATGCGGTTCGGTGGGACAAGAAAGGCTTGTGCAATTGGGGTTCTTTGTGAAAAATAAAAGGGTAGGTCCGTTCAGCACAGTTGGACAAAGATTTCTTGTCTAGGGTACACTGTTTGTACTTCGGGAAAAACAAACATTTACTTTGGACCATGGAAAGTGTCACCTATAATTAGGATGTCCCAGGGACCATCTTTCGGCCCACACTTTCCTACATGGTAAACACTTTCGTCTGTAAAGTCAATGGACAGTGCAGTTACCAGCTGGAGCTGGGTTCCCATCTGTATCGCTCTATGTATTGGATCTTCCTCATGTGACCTGCTATCTCCCAGGATGATGCACTGTGATGTTTCCCATCTTCCTGGTCCTGGCTGACCAATGTGAATCTCATAGTTGGGACAGAGCCAGATGGCTTTTGATTTGTTGTCTCCACACAGGGCCTTACCATTCTATGCTGGAAGTTTCCCGAGCACTTCTGGTACCCCTGTGGTCTCTGGGGCCTTTGGTAGCAAGGGTGGGTGACCTTTCTGGGCAGTCCTTTATAAAGTGTCCAAATTCTCCACAGTTGAAACAGCTGGCATTATCTTTGGAGGCCACCACTGCAAATGCTCCAGAAACCCCTTCAGCGATGCCTTTAGCAACTGCTTGGGCAACTGTGTTTTCCGTGGACAAATGGTGTGTACAGCTTTCCACCATTTGTTCAATGTGTAAACACTTTGTGTCCAGGAGTAAAACCCTCAGAATTGTTTTACATTGTTCATTAGCATCCTTTATAGCTAGTTTACTCCGAAGTTCCTTTTGTGCCTCTATACTCTATCTGTTTTCCAAGGCATCCTTTAATCTATCAAAAAATTTTAAAAAACTCTCATCTACCCCTTGTTTGATATTAGTGAAATACATCTAATGTCAGGGTAGGGTAGGAGTCATCTGGTATAAGTAATGATGTTTTTGATGCAATAGACACATCTGCAGTGTATCTTCAGGTAAAGTGTTGGCTTGGTCTGAGGGTTTTTGTAGATCACCTTCTCTGGCTAGTTGTTCAACAGTGAAATTTTGCCTATTTGCATCTTTAGAATAATTGTCAGATAATGTTTTTAAAAGTTTTCTCCAGTGCCTTTCCCACAGCATATATTCAGCAGGGGAAAGAAGGCATTGAGCAATATTTTTGACATTGTGTGGTACTAGGGTATGCATGGAGAAGATGGCCTCTAAGTAATTTCTAAAAAGATGTGCTCCCTGCCTGTGTTCTTTTGCTACCTTATGAAGATTTGTAAGTTCTTTGCTAGTAACAGGCTGCCACACTGTTTTGTTTGTGGCCGCACCCCCTCCTCTCTTTTTTATAAGTTACTGGGAAGGCTGAAATCTTTTGAGCCAATTCCTAGTCACCTTCCTGGGTGGCTTCCTTCTGTGTAAGAGGCCATCGATCTTCAGGCTCACTCTTGGAATATGAGGTGCTGCCACTGTCTTCCTCAGAAGAGAATGCAGGGCGTGCATCTGCTGTGCAATGCCTCCTCGAGTGCACTAAGGGTGCCTGGAGCGGGGCAGCGGGGGACCGGGGGCACGCAGCCCGGCCGCGGGGCGGTGGTCCCAGCACTGCCACTGTGCAACAGGCGCAGGTCTCAGGGGTGGGGGGTGCCGGGTTTTCCGGCGCTGCGGTGGCAGAAGCTATGGCTGCGGCGGCAGGAGCCACAGCGGGGGAAAAACCGCGGGAGGGGAGAAAGCTGCGGCGGGGGGACCGGGGGAGCCATGGGGGAACCCGGGGGCCGGCGGCGGAGCCACGGGCATGGCGGCCAGGCCGGGTGTCCCACCCCACAACCACCCCACAACCACTGTTGTGCAGCAGCCGGGAGTGGCAGGGTGGCTGCCGGTGGGGGAGGCTCCGGGAGGTGGGGAGGAACTGACGGGGGTGCCCCATGCAGCAACATAGGGTAGACATAGGGGCCGAACATAGTGGGGTGTTGGGGAACGGCCTCTGTGTTTCCTCCTCCCCTGAAAGGGAGGAGCGGGGGTGGGGGAGAGGCAGGCACGGGGGCTGTTTTCCCTGTCCGGGGGGAAGGGAGTGGGGCGGCTGGGGCTGGAGTGGGAGGGGAGGGGCAGGGTGGATCCCACACTACCCCCCACCCAGCGGAGGGGCGAGGGCGGCGGCCACGGCAGTGCTGGGCAGGGGCAGGGCAGGTCCTACACTCCCCAGTTCAGTGAGCGGGGTGGGGGTGGTGGCAAACTCCACAGTGCCCGTAGCAGGGAGAGGGATTGGGGGGGGGGGGGGACCAGAGGGGCTGGCCCCGCAGAGCCTGCCTGGAGCGGGGTGGGCAGGGGCTGGCCTCCGGAGGAAGCGGGGAGGCAGAGAGGAGAGGAGCTTCAGGTAGAAATACTGGTTTTGCAGGTTTTAGCTCTAAGGCAGTCAGGGTAATTTGCAAATGTATAGGAGGACAGTGGTAGAACCAGTTCCCCTGATTCTGGCTTCGAGGTACCCTGATTAATATTTGTATAGGAAAGAAGAGATACAGAGAAGCAAGGGAGTTACAGCGGGAGATTTTAAACTGAGAAGATTTTTTTTCTACTAACTTTGCAATAGTATGAAATAAAGGAATAAAATGAGTTACTGAAAAATCTCCTTTAGCTTGAAGGGCATAAAGTTTGGTCCCCCCTCTGTCCCAGAAAGAGCTGAGGCAGATAGAGTCTCCGTTAAAGTCAGGAAAATGTTTAGAAGTCCAGTGGATAAATGATTTCGGGTTTCTTTTAGAAAGATATCCTTTAGAGAGTTTGAAGTTACCAGCAGAAAGGTTATTTAGAGCTTGGGAATATAGGTCTCTCTCAGTATGGGATAGCTGAGACTTTCGTAGCTTTAATCCCATACTGGTAGTCCAGGTCCCAGCCCAGCAGAAAAAAAAAAAAAAAAAAGAAAAAAAAACCCAAGAAAGTGCACAGAAAAAAGCTGGATATTTCAACTTACGATCCTTCAGCCAATGAGGGTCAAAAGAAAAGCTGCTGGGTGGTGATCAGGCCAAGTCCTTCAGGAGTATGTTGTCCCAGATGTCAATTATGGAGGGTGTTTGGACTGCCTCTTGAGATAGTTCTGCTAAAACACAGAGGCTATCCACTGAGGGAATGGCGAGGCGAAGGTGGGACAGTCCCAAAGAACACCGCTCTCTCCCAGGACACCGCTGCTTGCAATGGTCCAACACAGGACGTTCGGAGCACCACTTGTTGTGGCCGGTCCAGGGATCTGTCCAACCTCTGGCTGCACAGACTTCCTGGATAGGAGTCCCGCAAGGAGCAGCCATGCAGAGCTCCCAGGCAGTTTCCAGCCAGGGGTAACCCATATGAGCTCGGCCTGAGGCTTCAAGCAATCAGCTCTTTTAGATGTGATTCCAGCTCAGCTCAGCTCGTGGGTTACCCCAACTGATGCACGGAGAAGAGATGGGAGGCCGTCTAGCATTCCACAGGGTCCTTTATTGGCAGGCTTCTGTGACGGGGGGTCAGTGACGGCCATATCCACTGAACTGGGCAAAAGCTGGGGTTTTTATAGGGAAGGGGAGAATTGGGAAAAGGACCAATGGTTTAAGATTGGAGTAAAATGACCAATAGTTTACAAGGAGATAACATGGAGTCCCGAAGCAGGAAGGGGTCCACAATTTGGTCACCATGACTAAGTAGTTTTGTTTTATCTTAGGGAACAGACCTCCAAGGCAGAAGCCTTTTGGAGGACTGGCTGTCCTCCACAATGGAACAAGATGGGATGCCAGTAAGTCACCTAAAATGATAAGGGATCCAGCAATTATAAGGGACAGGGCAATTGCCAGGCAGGATGTCTCTCCATATGATCCTGCCTACAAAAATCAGAGCCGATGGTGTAATTACACCTCCTCCATCGTTTCATCCAGTAGTCACCCTTACAACTGTTGCAAAGTGTGTTTCTTATTTGCGGAGACAGAGCATGGCCTGGTATCCCTTGCACATCTGAGTTAAGAAAATTAGGAAATTAAGGTTTTAACTAAA
>NW_005087860.1:3029-30520 GCF_000331425.1 Pseudopodoces humilis | reverse complement strand
GGTTTTTATAGGGAAGGGGAGAATTGGGAAAAGGACCAATGGTTTAAGATTGGAGTAAAATGACCAATAGTTTACAAGGAGATAACATGGAGTCCCGAAGCAGGAAGGGGTCCACAATTTGGTCACCATGACTAAGTAGTTTTGTTTTATCTTAGGGAACAGACCTCCAAGGCAGAAGCCTTTTGGAGGACTGGCTGTCCTCCACAATGGAACAAGATGGGATGCCAGTAAGTCACCTAAAATGATAAGGGATCCAGCAATTATAAGGGACAGGGCAATTGCCAGGCAGGATGTCTCTCCATATGATCCTGCCTACAAAAATCAGAGCCGATGGTGTAATTACACCTCCTCCATCGTTTCATCCAGTAGTCACCCTTACAACTGTTGCAAAGTGTGTTTCTTATTTGCGGAGACAGAGCATGGCCTGGTATCCCTTGCACATCTGAGTTAAGAAAATTAGGAAATTAAGGTTTTAACTAAAATAGGAGCAGCTTATGAGAAAATTCAAAGTAAAAGGAATGAGAAAGAATTTAAGATAGAAGCAATGTAGGACTAAGTGTGCTTAGTTAAAGTCAAGACTATGCAGGTCCTGCTTGCAAGGGGAATACAATGTAACCAGCAATTGCCAAGATGAAATGAATGGTCCAAGAATACATATATCATTCCTCTTGTCTGAAGTTGCATTTGTAGAAGGAGACCAGAAGGATGGACTACTGTGGGAAAGAAAGAACCGTGTCTACACCTGCAACCCAGTGATCTGAACTGTGTCCAAGAGAAGCAGAAGAGCTGCCAACAGGACACAGTGGAAAAGTTCAAGCTCGAGGAAAAGGAAGATTTCATTAAAAAGACCCCAGACCCATTTCAAAAGAAGAACTGAGGAAGCCCAGAGGGGCATGGAGCACATTATCATGAGAGCAGGCGGAGTCAGACAATGAACAGGCGTACTGTGTAATCCTATGCATATGTAATACTTTGGGGAATAAATTGAGAATAAGGGGCAGTGGGGGGTGCGCACATCTTTGGGAGATGACTCTCCTCTTAGGGCACCATTTGTTGGAGGCTAATTTTTCACAAACAGGACAGGACTGCCGGGTGACACGTCATGAACTTTTATTTCAGGCACCAGTCTCAGGTACAGATACAGGAGATGGCACAGGCTCACGTCTACCACAAGTAGCTCAAAATCTCTTTGTTACAGAATATAAGTTTTTCAGCCAATAGCATATTGCTAAACCTTACAGACAATTGTTCTATCCAATCTGTAATTTCTCTCTCCTTGCCTCCTTTGGGCTCAATTCTCTGTGGATATAACTTTTCCCTAGTCTCTCAGCCTCATTTGGGCTGAATTCCTCTGGGATCCTCCCCCGTGGGGAGTCTCACTTACCTCAGTCCTTATTATTCGAAGAAAACTCCCGAGCTCGTTAGAATCTTGTTTCTTGTGTTTATTAACAGGTGGTCACAAAACTTAACAGGTCTCTCCAGGCTGGTCACAAGGTTAATCTTTGCAATTTGGCACATTTCTTTCTTCTGATGGTACAAACAAGGCCTTGTGGCTCACTTCGTGTTTGATGCACAAAATGGCCCCGAACTACGCAGTTCTTTTATCTTTATACCTATTTTTACCCAATTAACAATAGACACGTATATTATTTTTCTTAATGACCCAATGACCCATCACCTCTGTGATGCACTGCGGCATTTTCTATCCAATCACTTACTATTACCCATAAACCTCTAGGAGAAGAACATGAAGAAAAAAGAAGAAGGGACAAGGGACAACACCCTAAATCCTCCATCTCGTCTCCTGTTTTCTAAACTAACTTTTTCACCCGGTGATTTAAAAAACTTTCTAATCTACACACTTACACTTTTAGCTTTTTTCTTCTAACTTTAACATTTGTTTTCATGTATCACCATGAAAACATGCTCATGAATTTCATATTATATGAAATTCAGTGTTTTTCTAAATCTTATAACTAAGTATTAGAAACAAGGGCACACACTCTGTATTCCAGACTCCAACAATCATCAGTTGAATTTCGGTTCCCCATTGTGAGAACCGTCTATCTTGAAGGCCCACGAATGCAATTACGCGAATGCAGTGGCTTAACCCGGGACTTTTAGCTCTAGCTTCGTCAAGATAAACTGTTCCAGGCCCGCTCAGTGGCAGGGCCCTAGTATCCTGTGGTTTGAAAGACCAGCTCCCTCCAGGAGAGCGCGGGAGATGTTCGCTTACCCCTCTGTGGAGGAAGTGGGTGGCACATCATCAGTCGGCTGCACCGAATGTCAGGGATCACCAGATGTCGCTCTATTGGGAACGGTGAGAAGAACGACACAGACTCTCTTGGAGTCGAACAGGAGAATTTCTCTCTTTTTTTATTACTTCAGATCTTCTTTTATAGATCGATACATGAAAGTACAGAAAATAAAACTCTTATTGGTTAGTAAACTAACACATCACCATCATTGGTCAGTGGGGTACACTACCCCTCGACCTTCTCTTGCATGAAAACAAGAAACTGAAAAACAGCACCTGCAAGGCTATCTTCTGTCTCTGAGGATTGTTTTAAGTCCTCCTTATGATTTCCCAGGCCACTTTCTCAGGCGAGACTGAGAAAGTTATGCAGCCTGCTATTCCACAGGCACGGTGCTCCCTGCTTCATAGTTGGCATCCATAGATATGTCTATATATATTTAGATATTTTGTATATATGTGAGTAGAAAAATTATTTCTGAGAGGTTTTGTTTTCCTTAAAAAAAAAAAACCAATGAAAAACTAAGGGTTGTATATGTGCAGAAAAAAACCTATGTAATCCCTGAGGGAAGTTGCAGACAGAATACAGAACAGGTTGAGGGCAGACATCACCTCATGCTAAACAATATGTGTTTTTGAGAACCTGCAACAGAAACATTAAAAGATAGCAGTCTTTATTGTCTCCAGAGAATCTCATCTGAATAGAACAAATGTAGTTTTTTTTAAATACAGCCCTTCAATTGGCATTGAGAGTAGCACAGCATCCCAGTTCTCCATCCATTAAAAAGCACTTTCAGGATATTGGGCTTTTCAGACTGCCAAAGACTTGGAGACAAAATGTTTTGCATCACATTGTTTCGAAGAAATAATAGGCTCCAAAATCGAGACAATTTTATACAGGGGAAACCAATATCTGAAATTTCCCCAAATAACAGAAAGATATATTCTTGGCCATAGTAACTAAGTTTGCTTGTGGAAATCCCAGTATTCTTATTTTGGAGAAGAAAGATCTCATATGGAATTTGCCAAGCACACGTTTGAGTCAGGCTCCTCATTTATACAATTCTCTCAGATCCCCCTGAGTCTGGTTCACTAATTCAAATAGATTATCTGTTAGCATAACAGAGATAAAAGCCTGGACTCCAATGTTTTCCTAATATTCACCTCCCTTATACCTACAGATTTTCCTTTATTTTCTTTTTCTGGTTATCTTATCTTACAGACAAAACGCTGTTTGGGTATCACATGCACAAGAAACCATCCTTTTACAGTAATTTGTAGTCAATCATTTCAGATCTACCTTGGGAAAGTTCAACATCAGAGGAAAAAAAGTGAAATTCAACTCTTTTCTTCTAGTAACCATGCAGCTGTAGCATGGAAGACACTGACTCTTTTAGGTCTGAATATATACTTAGGATTAGGTGATAGGCAGCTCTTCCCCACTGTAAATTAGGGTTAGACTAATTGCATTACTTTTAGTGTCTTTTTATGAAGTATTGAGTGAGGGGGCCTGCATAATTTTATTTCCTTTGTTGTTTTGAAATCAGCTCTATGGTAACAGCAAAGGCAGGCTTAGACAAAGTATTAGTCAAAGAGTGATGAATAAAGGAAAATACATTCCAATAACCATTCCCCCCTCCTGTTCTCTCTTTTCTACCCATAGACTACGAGAGTAAATATGTAGCTTCTCAGATTAGAGAAATCTCTGTCTGGTAAAAAAAAAATCACAGGAAAAAATATATTTAAAAAAATAAATGTAAGCGACCTCTGCAAATGATCTCATCTTACCTCCTTCTTGGAGCTGCCTTAATCTTGATGTTCGATCAAGCTGCCCAGTAGGGTTTGGGAGCTTTCTTGTGACAGAGGTTACACAATGGTCTTGGCACCAGTGCCTGGAAAATTACCTAATATGGATCTCCAGTAGATGGGAGCATGATATTCATTGCTGTTTCTGTCAAGCCTAACCCTTTTCAACATAAAATGGTCCTTAATTCCCTGATAGTCCTGAGAGAAAGGGCTTTAATCTAAAGGTGTGTATTTATGTACCCATCCCTGCACCACATCCACTCAGCTGTGCCATTTATGTCTCGTCTCAAGTCACAGTTATTTCAGTCCCCTGGGTTGAAAAATAGCATTTTTCCATGCCCTGATCAGCCAGTAATTAGCTTCAGCTGTTCTGAGAACAAAGGAACTGACGCTACATCATCAAGAAAAGGCAACCAGAAGATTTTGGGGGAAAAGGATTACAAATTTTCGTGTTGCAATTATCTCACTGTTATCACATACTGTATCCAAAAACTGTCAAATACACAGAGTTATTAAAGAAGTTTTGTGCATCCTCTACAATGAAGTTTTCAATGGCCTGTTACAAAAAAGCGGCTCAGTTTGTGTCTCATCAAGTTTCACTTCAAACAGGGCTGATCAGAAGATTAAAAAAATCTCAAAGGAAAGCTATAATTCATATTTTACTCCCAGTTTCCAACCTGTAGCACTCTGAATGGTTCAAATATGGTTTTGCTTCATTATCTTGGCCATGGCACACCACAGAAGAAAATATTTCCACAAGGAAATCTGAAAATGGGAACACATGGATTCCACTGTGGGAAAGAGGAATAGGGGAAAGCACATTTTTCAGAAGTGAGCAATTAAGGACTTTGGCTGCAAAGCTGCAATAATTCCATTTATGTAAGAGTAGAAAGACTTGTTTTTTCCTTTTGAATATGTGAGTTGGGCTACCAGTACAAGACACTTGAATTTGTGATCAGCGCAGGATCCAGAATCATTAAAACATACCAACATTACACCGATTTTGGAAAATTAAGTGTACTTTTTGTTCTCACCTAAAAAAACCTCACAAATAGTTCTTTCGCCACCTTGAACCCTTCACAAAGATTACACTTCTTGGCTTCTCTTTGAAATAGTCTTTTAAAAGATACGTGTTTTGATTCAAGAAAAAGATAGGAAAAAAGTAAGTATTATGCATTTTCTTTTGGGAGGGGAAATGTAGGTGTTTTTTAATAGAATAATGCTAAAGCAGAGAGGAAAACTGCCAAATTCAACTGTGGAGAAAAATGCAAAGAAATAATTTGATAAATGCATATAAAAGATCTCGTCTTTGCTGAAAGGAGTGATTAAAAATACTACTCTTCTAGCCAGATAAGGCCTTTCATTTACTTAAAATGAATTTTATAAAATATTATTAAATTAGGTTCATCTCAGCAATTCAATTCTTATGCAATATTAGTCTTGTTTTTAAAAGGATAAAAACATTAATTTGTATCCCCAAAGACATAATTTAACCATCTGAAATGTGGCTTTAGTAATGCACTCACTGCACTTTCTCATTCATAAGCAGCTGCCTCTTAATGTGCAGCTATGTGCAGTCTAGCAAAGTAAAATGATTATTTTTAAATTTTTTTTTTTTAATAGTTGAGTTAAAAGGACTTCTTTCACATGGTAATTAAAATTTGCCTATCTCCTAGTGGTCCCAAGTAAATAGGCTGAGACTTTTAAACCTGCCCAAAAGATACACAGATCCAATTCCCATCCAAATAAATTTGATTTATAATTTATAATTTAAAATACTTCCAATTTCTGTTAAAAACTTTTGAATTTAAGCCAAGCTGAATAAAATAATTTAATAAGAAACTAATTTGATATTTCAGTAATAATATTTTCATACAGTTCACTAGACTTGCAGATAGCTTGTAAGTCTGAGTTATCACTTCTTTGAACTCGTTTTGAAGATGATATGGAAAACAACCCCAATTCCTAAGGGTTATTAGTATCCTAACCAGAATTATAGTATCTATTACTCCTTCATTAGCACATCACAGTCAAATTTAGAAAATGATGAAGCTTTATCTGTCTCATCTTGTCCATTCACTGGTGGACTTCAGACTGCAATAGAAGGATAACCTTTCTTAAAGAAAGATGTGCAGGTCTTTTTGTCAATTTCTGTTCTCTGAGGGCACAGACAATGTTCCTTTGCTCCTATCAGAAAGTGTGGCAGGCCCTCTTGTTTCAGCAGAAATAAAAGTTTGAAGGTTTTTTGCTAGCAGCACATTATGGAATCTTTTCCATTAGTCTAACTACTACTTCAATCCATACTGTTTTAAGTTGCTGCCACCATAAAGAAAAGTTATATCTAATAAATCATCTGTTCTGGGATTGCATTTCTTAGCAAAGTACCTCCTTGTATACTGGTAGAAGATTTGGTACCAGCAGTATGTCTTCTTTTACAGATTGTGGATAGGAAGGACAAACATTTCAGAGAAGAAAGATATTCCTGATCTTTCAGTTCCCTCTATGCAAAGCTGCAGAAATTGATACAGTGCTAGTAGAAATGCGATATTAATGTAGAAACTAATTTTTTTTTTTTTTTACCCAAAGTTCACCTTGCATTTGCATTTGTCAAGCTGTGAGCAATTAGATGCTGAGCTTAGTTGTAGTCAGGAATGAATTATAGGAATATAGAAACTTGTCTGAGAAAGTAAAACAGCTTTCACTCCATGGTTTAACAATCCTATACCAAGTAACTTCCACATAAGAGGATTTTGGAAAGCTGGCTTGTGTTTTTCCTAGGTGCTTAGAGCTGGTTGGTTTTTTTTCTCTAAAAGCTGTAAGATTTTAGCTTTCTTCTGCCTCTGTCTCCCCACCATTCTTTTCCCCATGTCATGCCACCATCTCTGCCAACACAAACACTTGTGTAGCATGCAGTGGATCCAGTTATTCTCTAGAGGAATATACGAATTAAAAAAAAAGAAAAAAAAAGGAAAAGAGGAGGCCATTCTTCAGAAAAAGGCCATGGTTTTGCACTGTTTAGGAATAAAAATCACACAGTTTTCTAGCCATGAGAGGGAACTGAGCTGTGAGAACACAATGCTGAGAGGAAGGTTATAGCTGGACTTGTTTATGCTCTGCTTTCTATATTTGGTTCACTTCCTCTATTTAAAACAAGCCACAGCATCCCAGTTATGTCTGTTTCTAAGCTCTCTCTTGGAATCTTCTTTTGTGGAGCCTGTTATGTGTGAACGGCCACCCCAGAGATCCGGCTCTCTATTTCTTGAAGCAACAGTCAGACATAAGAATTGAAGTGAGAGCACCATTCAACCTGCTCATGATAATACTTGAAAATAAGGGTTAAGCTTGGAAGAAATATGTCTTCACAACAGATCACCTGTTCAGTGACAGGAGGTCTCTCAACTGCTCTTGGAAGTTCTCTTGAGAAATAAGGACTATAGCCAACAAAAACGCTTTTTGTAGAGAATGTGCTTCTTGTCTGCGGCAGCTTCAGAGTAATTTCCTGGCCATCCTCTTTCTGTGGCTGTGGTGTAGCTTTCCACAGGAGAGGATTTGGAGAGATGGTTTGTGGTTTGGCTTGAAAATCAGACCTGATGCCAGCTGAACTGTACAATTCAATGTCTTCCCTTCCCTGAAATAGCTGTGAGTTGATTTGATTTGGGCCAGAACCACACACCAGAGATAAGCAGGGAGTTGTGTTAGGAAAATTAATCCACAAACACCAGAGGTTTATGTTCAAAAAGGAGACAGAGGAATCCTTTTTTCTTTATTCAAATAAAGGGAGAGGACATGGGGCATTCCCCTGGGGTCTCTCAAATTTTTGGAGGGCGCAGCCTCCTTTTTATCCTAATTCCCGGCCGCTTGTCCCTTCTCTCTTTCCCCATAGGCTGAGGTACTTGAGAGGTACAGGCTTCCCGGAACGCCTGATACCGGCGGTGATACCTTCCCTCCCCTACCCCCAGTGCATAATCCCTTTCTTAACTTTTATGGAATTCATAGTGTTCTTTCAGTGCCTCTTTGATCTCCTACTGGAATCCATCCCATTGTTTCTGTTGTCTCTCACTGATAGCTACATCTTATCAACTGACCCACAGCTTGTTTGTAAAGACAAGCTCATCATTCCTCTCAGTTGTGAGGAGAGACAAATGAGGAGCTGAAGGGAGGAAGACACACTTGAAACACCTGAGACTTTGTTGTGAAAATGCTGTTAGTGCAAATAAGGATCCCTGCACATTTCGTGCAAATCCACCCCATGTGATACCCTGAGCAAGACTTAAAGTGACTGCCTCAAAAAACCATCAGCTTCACAGGGACTTGGACAGACCAAGTTCTGCTTTGCTGCTATAGCCCCTAGGAACATAGCAGTGATAGCAGTTTCCCAAAAGGCACAGGAGAATATGCCTTGATCTGGTGGACCCCTGCTCCTTGTAGCTTCATTAGACCTTTCTTAACCCTCACTTGAAGATCTCTGTGCTGAGAGGGAGAGAAGTAGTATAGGGATGGAGATAAAGGACTGTCCTAGGGTGATTGTGACGTTAAATTATATCCCCATTTGTTCACCTAGCCCAGAAATAGGTTTTGTGTCCTTAAAACTTCATCTAAGAGTAAAAGTGAGTGGAAAAGAAGCACCGAGTCTGTTATCAGAGACTGTACTTGCTCCCCCCGCATCCCGGGACAGGGTTTTGACTACAGCACAGACAGACAACAAGGGACAGGTCGCCTTGGCTTTCCAGCTAGCCGAAGCAGAGAGGTCTTCCTGGAGTGTTTTCTTTCTCTTTCCTTGGAACGGATTGAACGTGCTCTGGACTGGGGACTCGGGGGAGCACCGGGAGCTTGCACCCTTGGACTACTGGGAGCCCAGCCTGGGCAGCGGCATTTTCCAGCACCAGAGGGATTGAAAACAGAGCGGCGAGAGGTTTTGTAATTTGATATTGTTCGTTCTTGTGCTGGGTAGTGCTTTGCCTGTTAAATAAACAGTTTTTTTCTACTTCTCTCAGAGAAATCTCTTCCTGAACCGATTGGGGGGTGGGAGAAAGAGGCCACGTGTGTTTGCTTCCTGGGGGTGGGGGGGGGGGCACTGGAGGTTTTGTCCCATATTTGCCCTAAACCAGGACAAGGACCTTCTCTCCCTTAGGAGGCAAAAAGGACAAACGTTGAAATGTAAGAGCTAAACAATTTAGCTGCTTAAATCCTCAGGATGCATGGCCTACAGTAGAAAAGTACTTCATGAAAATGTTTCTTAATGGTGAAAGATTAATTCCACACCAGCATATTTTCTCATTCTGGGTCTGAGGGTCACTATAAAATATCAAAGCCTCTATTAGCACAAATGTGAATTTCTAGCAGCTTACACCAGTTTAAGTGGGAAGATAGTCTAGCCTGAGGTTCCCTGCTCTACTCCCTGACTGTTTTCCAACAGGCAGAGGTGAACTAAAACTCTCTGCAATGGTTCCCTTTTAGGTTGGGAGGTCATTGCTCCTGGAGAGTCCCACTCAACATTCTCTGTTTGTAACCAAATGTTGAATTTTCTGACTGCTGTAAAATGCTGATTTTTCAAATTACACCATCATTCACTCTTTTAGGAAAAGGAACTGATGGTCAGTCCCAAACCTCGGAGTTCTCAGTGACAACTGGATCATGTCTTTATCTGAAGACATCTCAGATGCTACTGGGAAATACTATTTTTGGAAATTCACTTTAATTGGCTGTACCAGCCTGGACAGTGGCCACAGCTGATTTTTTGGTGTGTGTTCTGTTTCGTTTGTTTTGTTTTGTTTTGTTTTGTTTTGTTTTGTTTTGTTTTGTTTTGTTTCAGGGCTGGAGTTTGTTCACCTTTGAATGGAGAAGTCAGGGATTGGGAATTTATTCCCTGTTCTTTGGGGCTACAGCCTCACAGCAGAATCTCAGATAAACTTTTTTGCATTTGGTGAACTAGGCTGGCAAAATGTGCAAGACTAGCCAAAACCAGGATGGGTTCAAATGGAGTGGTAAAATACAATGGCTTGTGAAAAGAAAGACCTGACTGAATTACTGGGTCTGGGGAAACAAGAATATAAAGAGAAAATGTGGTTGGTTTCTATTGTATATTCAAATATTGAATACTGCGTCCAATTCTAATCTACCCTCTCAGGAAAGGTAAAAGAGAAAAACAGTAGTAAAGGGTGTCAGGTGTTGATTTCTGTTTAAGGAAATACTAGAGTAATCCCTTCAGGCTGGAGGATGGTCAGCTGAGATGGGATGTTAAAGGTGGCAAATGGGAGTGATTGTGATTGCTCCCTATGATAGTGTGAACAAAAAATCCAGGAGATGCCAGGTAAAATGACCACACAGCAGGTCCAAAGCAAACAAAAGGATGTATTTCATCACTGTATGGGTAGCTAATCATTGTTTTGCATTCCTTACATCCAGTTTCCAGGAATTAATCTCAATTCTGTTGGCGCAAGCAGAGCCATGCTGATGAGCAGCAGATGGGAGATGGTCCCTTTGTTTTCCTGTTACCAATTCTTCTAATATTTTGTGTGTCCCTTGCTATTACACCTGCCTGAATTCTGAAATTTTTCAACAGAGTTAAAAACTGAGTCTCAAATGGACAAACAGTCATGTATATAGAACAATTTAGTTTTGATTAAAGTGTCTTGAAATTGCATTAATCTGACAAACATGAAATATGACGATTAAATAATGAGCTCACCCTCTCTTTTCATTCCGAGGTCACTAGGGACTTTATTTTAATGATAAAATGGGCTTTTCTGCATTCTGCTAGAATGAAAGATCAGGTCATTCAATGGATTAGACACTGCTCCAGAGTACATTTCGTTCTGGTAGGAGTTGAAAAATCATTTTAAGCAATCAACCCAGGAGTCGGTCATTGACAGAACTTGACTGGAAGTGTCAAGTGTTAATGGAAGCTGTGCTTCCATTAACAGGGCAGAAATCTGCTCTCAGCATAAAGGATCAGATGTGGAAAGAAATGTATGGTGGTATAAAATTATACAGCCCCAGAAAAGCCTTTGTAGCTGTGGTCTCAGTCTGCATCTTGTAGCAACATTATAGCTTTGGTTTCATGGGAGCACTAATTTATATTCTTGGGGGGAGGATGAAGCCAGAAACTCTAGCTAAATACATCTAACACAAGGCACAAATGGCACTGTGAAAATGACCATTTCCTCCAGACTTAGAAACATTGTAATTCATGTCCTCCAGCTCACTGGTTTTTTTGCAAGGTGGTTCTACCTACTCTGTTTCTTTCAAGGATTATTGGCTTTGTTTCTTCCTTACCTGGAAAATTAACAATTTAACCCCTTAAGTACTACATATATCTCTCCCTATTAACACTGATCCTTCTTTCTGCAGCCTACTAGGTGGAGTAATGAGCTAAACTCTATTAATGAAGCAATATAAACCCAGGGAAAGTGCCCTTCTAGTTGAAAAGACTCAGGAAGCACAGAACCAGATTTTCCAAGTGCCTCAGCTGCTCCTTTTACTCTTTCACTGTGTCAGCTTTACTGTGTCATGGATCTGGAAGGAGAAGCATGGCATGGCATGGGTTTAAAGAATGTCAGAATTTCTCTTCCTTTCTCTCCTCCTTTCCTGTGTTCCTCACCAGAGAGGATAAAATTAGAACATGAATTGTGACTGGCAGGTATTATCACTTAGTGTCTCATAAAAGACATAGGAAGGATTCACGTGCCTAATTTCATTGCCTAAGGAAAGGGCAGATCAATCTTGTGCACACAATTTCCTTACAGATACTGGAGAGCATCAGGTGAGGACAGGTGCAACTTATTTCATCCTGAAGTCTGCACATGATCAGAAAAATCCCTTCCAGAGTTTGTTCAGATTTGTGCTGAGCCCGACTGTTGGGGAGGGTGAAAGAGGGAAACCTTCTGAATGTGATTGTTTGGCACTAGATTCTGAAAATATGAAGGCTAGAATCAAAGTAGAAATGAAAGCCTGCTTTGAGTCCTAGGATACTGAGTACTGGTTAACCAAAGAACAATAGCCTAGCCAGCTAAAGGAGAATCCCTGTTGATAAAACAATGTCCTTCTGCTGATAGAGAATCCAAAGGTAAAGAAGCAAGGAAAGAACTTGTAAAGCTTTGTAGAACCTAAAATGCAACACTGTATGTTAATATAGGGAAGCGCATAGACTGGATGTAAATTCTTTAGTGGGTGTGTCTTGTCGAGTTCGGGGGGAAGAAATGCAGCACTCAATATGAATGATCAGCAAGTCTCATTTATTGGTAAGTCTAAAACCACTTATATAGCATCAGTAATTTGGCTCATACATAGTGCAAAAGCAAGCTCATTATTGGATATTTCATTTAAGGTCAACTCCACCTAATTCTACATTCCTGTGATCGCTCATCTATGCTGAATTCACATTCTTCTGATCACAGCATCCTGTTCTCAGTTAACAGTTATCACTAAGGTCTTCCTAACTTTTGCAACATCTCACACCAACTGTACTCCATTGTCTAATTCTTTCCCAGCTAACTGCTGCATGAGAATGTGACTTTTGCTAGCTAGCCATTCCTCTATAGTGTCTCATGGTGATTGGTTACTAAGAATTAGAATATTCACGATAGAAAAAGATATATTGGATTGTAACAAGATCTTCGCTCTCTTAACTCTTGACTTTTCTCTCCTACCTCTGAACCCCTCTCCCTTACCTCTGTTATAAATGCAAAGGCAAATTTAGGTTAAATAAAAGAACAGTTTATTATAAAACAATTTTTATAATAAAAATAAACAACGAGGAAAAACCACAATAAAATAAACAGCGCAGCGCTGGGTGGACAGGGGTCTATACCCAAAGGTATAGGTGTTCCCAAATCCACGAAGGAGGGTAGACTGTCCGGGGTTTTTATAGGGATTTTGTGTCCTGCGGCCAAAACTCTGAGCAGTTACTGTTCAACAAAGAGTTTAGATGGCTGGTTGAATGAATTTCCTGGAACCGTGGAACTGAATCAATAGACGACTGGGCAGAGTCCTCTCGTATGAAAAGGTTCTGAGTGCTTCTTGATTGTATCTTCGGTTTGGGCTCTCAGAGTGAAGTATCCAAGTCCGGTGTGGAGTCGACAGATATCTCGGCTGGGCTTCCACTTATTGTCCGGCCTGATTGCATCTTCAGTCGGGGCTTGCAGGAAGGGGTGCCCCGGTGCGGTGTGGAGTCGATGGCCATCTCGGCCTGGCTCCTTTCTTTGTTTGGCTTAATTGTTCGTGTCCTGCTCTTTCTTTCAGGCTGATGAACGTCGCCTAGGGTCGTTACCGCCTGAATGGGTAGTTACCGCTGGGTTTGGGGAAATTCTTAGGCCACACTATATTTTATACTTTTTACATTGTTACAAATCTAGTTATATACTTATTTATTCTTTCACGAATTTTTTATCCAAGGTTACATTTATCACACCTCTTACTCCTTTACCCCTCTCCCCCACTCTTAACTCTCAGCCCCCCTCTCCCTGCTCCTACCCCTCTCGTCTTCCCTGCTCTCTCCCTCTGGTTTTTCCCTCTTTCCTTCTGTTGCTCTCTTATTCCCTCCCTCCCCTTTCCCGACCTCTCCTCCCCTGCTCTCCCTGCTCTCTCTCCCCTCCCCCTGACCATGTGAACGCTGAGGCTGGTGGCAGACACGGGTCTCCCCTCTTTTTACCCTTATAATAAATTGCTTATACCTGAACAGCTTGACCCTGGAGAAGTCTCTCACCGCGAGCGAGCGTTTTTACACTCCAATACTTGACTAACTTTGGTATGAACTGAATGACTCCCACCTTCAGACTCCATCGGAAGGAAGGGGTGTTGGAACCTGCCTGGAGAGCAGGAAGAGAGAGGAAGGTATCTCTGGACTGAAAAAAGGAATTGTTTTTCCAGAATATGACTGTAAGCGGGATTCTCATTGCCCTCACTGCTTGGGATTGTCCACTCTGGAGGAATATCCACTGACTATACAGGGAGTCAAAGAAGGTAGGCTAAGATAATTATTTGCAGGTAGATAACTAAAAACAACTTAAATTACACTCTGATATTTCTCTCACTGATATTTTATTTTCTTCAGAGAACTACTGCCATCACTTTGGTTTCAGAGCAAAACTCTTTTTAAAATCTCTTTATATGCTGCTTCTATAAGGCCCTATAATGTTGTCACGGTGCCATGGTGCACTACAGCACACAAAAATTAATCTTTTCTGTCTCCATAAAAATGTGATACTAATTCAGTGGTACTTGGGACGGGAACCTGCAGCATATCTTTCTAATAAAAATAGAACATTTTTTAAAGCAAACAGATATTTGAAATAATTCAGGGCCAAGTTCAGTTTTAAGAATGTCTTCTTTGACAGTGAAAATTTGTTTTTCTTAGATTTTCTTCCCCTGGAAGCATAATACAGAAACATACACATTAAAGAGGAGATAGACATATTCTGAGCCTTTAGATACAGAATAAAATTCTCAGTTGAAAATGCCAGGCAGGTTTTCAACCTAAATTTGAAGAAAACAGCCTGTATCCAACATTCAATTAGATCTACAGTCAACATTGAAACAAGGAAAGTCCAGACATAAAATAATTTGGTTTTGTTGTTATTCTAGTTATGTTCTGTCTTCTCTCCCAGGAACCAGGATAAGGACAACAAGACAGTTTACTAATGAGAGTCTTGTTAATATTCTGGTATGATTTGAAGTATAAAATTATGTGTCTTGTGTGGGAAAAAGCCATGATATCAAAGTCATTGATGGGACTTAAAGGTTTGGAGTGTGATGTATGCTGGATATCCACCTCCTGGATTAGTCCTGCAAGATAACTGATGATATTTTATTCCTGCTAACAAAATACCAGATCTCTGACCCTCTGTGTGTTCCAGTATCAACATCCAGCTCTGAGGTCCCCAGCATGGGAGGACATGGATCTGTCTGAGTAGGTCTGAAGGAGTGTCACAGAACTGATGAGAGTGATGGAACATCTCTTGTACAAGGAATGTCTAAGACAGCTGGGATTGTTCAGCCTGGACAAGACAAGGCTCCAAGGAGATCTTATTGCCACATTTCAGAACCTAAAGGCAGCTTATAAGTATCATGTGGACAGCCTTTTTAATAGGGCTTATACCAATAGGACAGGGGATAATGTTTTTACATTAAAGAGGGGTAGAGTCACACTAAATAGAAGGAAGAAATTGTTTATGAGGAGAGTGGTGGAAACTCTGGCACAGGTTGCCCAAACAGCTGGTAGATGCCCCAGCCGCAAACAATTGATGTCAGACAGGGCCCTGAGCAACCTAGTCTGGTGGAAGATGGCCCTACTTGTTGCAAGGATTTTGGACCAGATGGGCTTTGAAGATGCTTTTGAACCCCAAGCATTCTGTGATTCTATAAATGCCCTGTCTGACTGGAGGTAGTGATCTGGGATCAGCCACACAGTTGGCAGCAATCCCTTTTCTTTCTGTCTGGGATGAGTCTGTAAATACAAAGGGATATAATGAAATCTGAAGTATGAAGGAATACTGCAGTTTGTTTTTAAAGCTTTGGAACATTGTTGAACTTCACAAAAACACTGAATGAAGTATAATTCAACAGGCTTGTCAATTCTGGGATATTTTTCTCTTGGCTTTAGTAGATGTAATTCAGAAATGCAATAGTTTTTGGTAGGTTTTGGTCAGAACTGTGTCTAGACAACATATTTTACTACTCTGTCATGTAGCAAACCTTTTGTCCTCATGATTGGTTCTCCCATCTTCCGTGTTCTTTCAGGTCAGCCAACCTTGGCCATTCTGTAATTCTGTGTCTCTATGACTCCATGACAAATAACCAACATAGCTACAGTAAATCTGTCTAGGGATTAGGACTGTATGGCCCTTTTGAAAGTGACTAAAATACCCTTTAGAATCCACCAGACATGAGATTGGGTTTTAACAGTTACTCCAACTGAAGAGCAAACCATGATGAGTTGCATTCAACTAGTAGACTTTGGCACCGGTTCAAAGTAATTTCATCCAATTATATTTAGATTAAGTTTTCCTTTTGAAATACAGTGTTTAATCTAAACCAAAATTAGATTTCCCATTTAAACAGCTATTAGGAGCAAAACAGTTCAGTTGGCTGATTTTTTAATAGGTTTTATGATAACAGAATTAGTTCTTCACTGTTACAGAATTTGCATTGAGATACATCTTTCAACATCATGAAGGTGGTGATGGCAGTTTCTAAATAAACTATGTTTATGCAGGAATGGATCTAAATAAGTAATGCAAAACAGTAATTTCAAAATCTCATCTGGATATTCTGTGAGCTTCTGTTAGAAAGATTGTGATAATGAGATCCTATAGCTGGAGATAAGCTTTATGAAATTTAGATGCAGATCCTTTAGGAATTTTGCTTTAAGAGCAATTTCAGGCAGGCATGGATTTAGGGCTCAAGCTGGGATCCATCCCGTGGAATAAGTGTTGAATAGGCTATTTTATCAATGGATAATTTCTGTAGAAATAATGACCATAGCAATACGGTATGTGGGGGTCAGGATCAATCTACAAAATTTGAATCTTTGAGAATAGAGGAATGCTGTATCATAAAACAAAGACATGTTCTGTTGCACAAAATGCTATTAGCAAGCTGAAAAGGCTGCCTTGCCTTAAGACACAACTTCCAATTGCCCTGATTAGGTGACAGGAGAAGTTAATGAAAAATGTTTTGAAAACATTGAAGGATAAGAATTATTGGTTATTTTCCAGGAGACACAAGTGAGTTGGTGCATTTTTATGGACATTCCTTTCCAGAATATCATTCTTATTCTTAGTTGAGCTAGCACAGAGGGGCAGCAAATCCTTGTGGGAACAGTTTTTTTTGCCTCCTGTAACACATTTTGAGTCTTGGGCATCTGGTTAATATTGGTCTGTAATTCAGAAATTGATTTTGTAAAGGTCTGCTGATTAATTTATCAAAAAAAATACTCTGAGGCAAATGATATGTAATAATATTTTAGAACAACACCCCCACTGAGAATTGAAATAGAGTACTAGTGGCTGAAGTGCATGTCTTAAGGATAATTTTCTTAGGCCCTGGGTGAATGGTTTATCCTGTTGAGCAGTGATTTAACCAGCTGGGAAGCTCCAGACAGACACCTGTACCCTGCTGAATCTGATGGACATATGCAGCCACTTGGATGTTGAGCAAGTGCTTTTCTCAGCAGGGGCTCTGGCTGAGTTTTGAATGTCACTGTTATATGTCTTCCCAATATAAGAAAAATATGTTTTCTCCATCTCTTTATTACATTTTTTGACTCTCTTATGCTCTCTTTTCCCATAAGAAATTAAATTGTCTTTTCTACAACATTCTTTTCTACTACAGCCAGTAACTCCATCTTTGAAAAGAGTCTCAGGGATGGAAAGCAGAAGAACAGATGAACTGTTTAAAAATTTTCATTCATATGTCCTTAGTAATAAAGTGCAAGGGGAAAGAAATTCAAAGGATGTGTAAGGCATAAGTAGAATGATTTCTAAATAGGATTGTATCTGCATTTTCTATGAGCCATCAATAGCTCTTTAATGGTCCATCCCCAAATCCTGAGAGATGGTAGAATGTGCATTGATGCCTACCTGGTGTTCTGATGGGGTCTCATGATAGAGAGAAGCATTTTTATTTTATTTTAGTTTCTCCAAGAACACATTCTTTTTCTTTCAGCATAAAACCCTTCCTGCAAAAAAAAAATACACCCCAAAAAATACCGAGAGCATCTTAGTAACATTCATTTGCCTTTCAACCAAATTCCAGGTGAACTTCTTCATAAAGGGGATATGGATGTGCATAATTCAGGTGCCAGATCTTGCAAAACTGAAGAAAAATGTCTTTTAAATTTGCATGTAGAAGATGTGAGAGATCAAACAAGGTCAGCATCTGCCAGTCAGCTGATATAGGCTGAATTCTAACCTGACTCTGTGCGTTAACACAAACCCAAACTCATTTCAGAAAAAAATACATTCCTTTCTTTTGAGTGCTAAGATAATAGGTGCAGGTCACCTGTGAACACAGATTAGAATTTTCTTAATTTCCCAAAGTGGGAGTTAAACATAATTCTAGATTTAATAATTTTCATTACAAGTACACATAAATGGACTTTAAAAATTCAGAAATTTTGCCTTTGAAGCAGAATGATGAATGTTGCAGCACTATCTTGAATTTTGCAGTGCATCCTGTTTCTCTGGGTACAAATACCAAAGATATTTGCACTTCCTTCTCAGAAGGTGAGAGGGAGGATTCTGTGTGTCTGATGTCTGGGTTATTTGATATTCTTTGATCCCAGTTCTAATGTATTGGTCATCTCACAACACTTGCTGGGTTCCTGGCTTTTTTGTTTTGTGTGCGCTTGTCAGAGAGTGGTGGAAAAAGGTCCTGGTCCCTGCTTAGACCTCTATGGGCTGCTGCAGACACTTTGGAGGGAAGGAGGAATTACAGATAGTTTGACATAGTGATGTGCTTTGTGATTTGATGCTTTTTTTGTCCTCCCCCCCACTTTCCCCCTCATTTCTAACCTTGGATATTCTTGCTCTTTATGAGGTTATTATTGCATCTTTTAAAGAAACTTCTCCTCCTGAGCAGAATCTCAGGCTTTAAGTCCAATCAAGTGATTAATTTGAATTGCATAGCAGCAGAAAGATCTCCAGATGAGTATTTCTGGGGAGGCACCCTGAAAAAAAAAATTCTGGGACAATTATACCCCTACAGTCTGAGCTTCCAAATGCTTATGTGGCTGTTCAGACCAATAATACTGGGGTCTGGGGTCTTCCTGTTGTTCATCATGTCTCTTCGATGTCTCTGGATAGTCTAGATTCTTATACTTATTTTATGTTAATGTTAATGTTAATGTTCATCTTCATCTTCATCTTCATCTTCATCTTATCTCTGGTGCTGTGTTTTCTGCTGACAGGTGTAACTTCCTTTTTTTTCCACCTCCAACCATCTCTTGGGTCACTCTTTCACGGAAGTAGATAAAGGCTCTAAAGTTCAAGATATCTGCATGAAAGCTCACAATTTACAACCTAAGGCTTCAGCAGGTCAAGTAACTAGTGATACATTGTTAATTCCAGACAGCTTCAGACCTGTATCCAATATTCCTTATCAGTATTCATTACAATCTTCTTGTTCTTCACCCATCTTGCTGGTCTTCTGGCTGGAACTCCTCTAGCTTGTCATGCCATTGAAAAAAAATTTCACATCTTAAATGGCTTGTCATAGAGTGGGAAACACTTTGTGTCAGAATAAAAACCTCATTACTTATATGAGAGTCAGGGAACTAAATGCTTCTTTACCATTAACAAATCTGCTGGAGATAGGACAACAATTATTTATATTCCCACAGGAAATGCTGTGCAGCAAAGTTCTGCTAACGCCCTGTGAAAATGAGAGTATGGCTTTGATGTGGCTGTTGGCACAATTGGTGGGATTTTCACAACATATTTAGGTTATGTGTATGTGATACCCTCTGCCCAAGGCCTGTGGCTGAGGTCTGTTCTGATTCTTACTTGCTTCTGTTGTCTTGTTTCTATGGTGTTTGTTTATTTGGTTGTTGTTTTTGGTATTTTGTTCGTGTGTTTGCATCCATTTTACAGTGGGTTATGTACACATCTGAAGGAAGATGGAAGTTTCTGTCCTTCTCTGTTATGCTCTGCAGCTTTTATCTTCCCCCTGTGGATAGTCCATGCATGGAGATGGCTGGAGACAAAGAACAACCAGCATAGGTTCAGCTGTACAGAGAAAATACTCAGCTAACTGTATTCAAGTAAGTCCCCTCCTAAGAAGCCTTCATGGTCTACTTCTCTGTAGAAAGCTTCTTGTCAGCATTAGCTCTGTTGATAAAACCCCAAACCTTCTCCAGAAGGGATCCTATGAGCAAACAGGAAAACAAGTGCTGTGAAATACATATGTTAAAGTGAACTCTAGTTTGCATTTCAGGAACTCCATCCTTTTTCAGTGAATGAAGCTGAAGGCTGTCTTGGATTTGAAGACTCTCAATGACTGTGATGATTTCTGTCTGGAAGGATTTGTTTATTTTGGTATTCAAGAGATTGTCTTTCTTTGCTTTTCTGCGTGATGGGTATTGCAGAAATAAACTTCTGCCCTGCTTTGATCAAAGCTGTGTGCACCTCAAAACTTTTTGCAGAGCGTGTTCACACATCATGTTGTATATTTTTTGATTAAAATCAACAACAACAACCCCAAAAAACAAACAAACAAAAAAACAAAAAACGAAAAAAGAAGACTTTCAGAAAAATCATTGCCAGATTGTGTGGATAGGAGTAAAGCTTTATGCTTAGGAAGCCATCTTTCTCTTTATCCATCTTCCTTCCTTTTTCCACCTAAATCCCCATAAATTAAATCACATGAAATGTCTGAAACAAAGCTGACAGACACCTTGCTGGGGTCTGCCCCTTGCCTTTGAGGCATGAAGGGAAAGCAAGCACAGGGGATACTCTAATGTCACCCAAGACATGCTACAACCCCTGGAAGAAGCAACCAGCTGGAGGCTAAAACTAAACCTAAAAAAGGCACAGATGGAGTTCTAAACAAAGCAACGCTCTGTATTTGGGGGTGGATTGCAGGAGTTACTGCCGAGTGCTCCAATTTACTCTCTGTAAAAGGAAGTGGGAAGTAAGGAAGCACAAGACTCAGCAGATGGCTAATCTTTTTCCTCTTAGTAAAGGAACAGCTCTGACCGATGGGTAAATCACTCCTGGCTTTTTGTTGAGGTGGCCCAGCAATGCCCACCAGATTTAGCTGCAGCTCTTTGACTTTCCACTCAGAAACCTGTGGAGTTAAACCTGTCTCTGATGCTGAAGAAGAGGACATCATTAACCTCACCCAAAGCATTCCCTGTATGCTGAATTCCTTTTAAGCAGCTAAAAGCGACTAATGCCTCCAAACAAAGTGAATATACTATTAATTAAGCGAGACAGTGAACTAAGCTGTAGAGAGTTTTACCACCTCAACTTTATTCCTTTGATTCAGGTTTGAAGCAACAGTAGTGTTGCAGAAAGACACCTGATGCTTCCTGGTTCAAAAGCTGGGTCTGAACCAGCAGTGCTCAGGAGCCAGGAGGGACATGCCTGTTCTGGGGGAACCAGGTCCAGCAGGGCCAGCAGGAACACAGATATCTTTCTCTTTATTCCTCTTTCCTGGCTCTCTCTCTCTTTCTTACTTTTTTCTTTCTGTGTTGTAGTGATGGAGTTAGATATTGCACATGAATATCTGACATGGAGATATCTATGCCTTCTACATCCTACAGATTTTAATGCCCCCATGAACACTCTCCTTTTGTAGAGGCCAAAAGTCATTGAAAATATTACTTTTGCTGTGAGAATAATGTTTAGAGATGATGATAGGAGAAAGTAGATCATTCTTGGTTCCATCATGGCCTTTCACTTCGTATCACAAGAAAGGGTGTTAATGGCACAGTAGTACTTCAAGGGCTGAAAATATTAATGAGGCAATCATAATAAACCCTGGTTTTGGCTGACTATATCTATGAAGAACTTCACTTCCTCACTGCATGTGTCCAAGCTGTCTTTAGTGCTTATTCCAATGAACTCAATGAGCTCCTCCATGGGACAAATCGTTATTCCCACTTTTGAGATGAAGGGCAGTGGTCAAAGCAAGAATGTATTTTTTCTTAAGGTAAAAAAAAATAAATAGAGGCTATAATCAAACTCAGCAATAGAAGACTGACCTTCATCCTCAGGACTGTTCTATATCTTGGAATCCACACTGCCTCTCAGATGTTCTTTTGGAGTTTATATATGCCAAGGGGAAGGAATATAAGATAAGACAGGTGCTCTAAAAATGTGTGACTGTACTTGTGTGTTTAAAATAATTATCATGCAGCTCAGTATCTGCTTAGTGCTTTATACCCTGATGATTGATAAATCTCTTAGCACTAGAAAGAAGAAAATGAAAGCTTTTAGTGTTGCAGAAGGGTTTCACTTAAAAACTAGCAGTCCCATTGTCCTCACCCAATGGTCCTCACCATTTTTTCCTCCACTCCAGGTATTCATTTTTTCAAGAGCAAGAACACAGGAAACAAAAGTTGCAGTGATTCTTGCAAATATTATTTTTACAGAATCAAACCAGCAGTCTGGTTATCAGACATGCATGCAGAGACTGTTGCAGCAATCTACAAGACATAGTAAAGGCAACCCATCACTTTTCTCCAGAGATCATAAAAGCACAACTGATATTTCACAGTGAAAAATCTCCTGGCTCATTCATTTGAACTGTGAAGCACAGGTATCTTTGCAGTAAATGAACACAATGAGTTACTGTGACATGGTTACACCTTTTTGCCACCCTTGAAACTTCAGTTTGAACTGCTCCAAGTGCATTAGCAGAAAATTCAGGTCTTACCAGGGAACTCATTATATTAGGAACTGACTTAATTTTTAATCTGAGTCGTAGAAATGTCCATTAGTGTCCTCATACATTTAATATTTAGTGCTTCAAGCAGGCAGTTCTCAGGTGGAGAGAAGAGTAATTCCTTTCTGCAGTCCATGTCTGCTGGAGTTATTTCTATAGTTAAAGTGGTGAGTTTCTTGCAGCTGCTTCTCAAAAGGAAAAGTATGTGGTGTGTGAATCAATTTGAATCAGGCCGAGGGGACTACAAAAGTGTATCTGTGCATAAAAGCTTGGCTTTCACTTACTACTGTGTAACACAAATATACCTTCATGTAATTTACTCACTTGGAGCCAGAGTAGAACCAAATACATTTTATTTGCTCTAGGGAGTGCTAGAACCACTTTTGAAACCAGCAGCAGCAGAAGAAATGTATTTGCCTCTCTGCTTCTGTGTATTGCCCTGGCTAGTTTAGGGGAATATGTGATTCAAGAGGCTGAAAGAATAAAGCCTCTGATTCTCCATCTTCTCTACCTTTATCCATGCTCCTCATTGCAATTCCCCCCTACTGTAGAAATCTTGTGAACTTCCTTATCCAGAAGGCTGAAGTTTTCATCTTTGTTACCAATACAGCATAAACAAAGTTGATCTGGCTGTTTCCATTCCCACTGCCATCAACAATTCAGTTATTTCAGATCATCCCTCCCCTTTGCCTTTACAAAGCTTGTCACCCCAGTTTCCTCCACCCTTGTAACCTCTTACTATTGCTTCTTTATTAAAACACACAAGAGATTATGAATTTTTCTGTGCACTTTTATCATCCACATCCCTTCCAGAAATTCCAGCTGACAGAGACAAACAAAGCAACTTTACTGAAAAATGGAAAACTTTTGCCATTAGTCTGTGATGTTGACTAGGAGCTATAAGATTTTATGTCATCCAATCAGCCTTTTTTATCCCTTCATTTTGGCTGCTTGGTGTTGGAATGAGGAAAGCAAAATGCTGTAATAGAGCAGCTGTGTGAGATGTATCCTTATGTCTGTGGTCTTTTGCCACATTCCTCAATGGGCTGACTTTATTTTCTAAACTAGAAGGTCTCTGAAGCAAGTGAAGGACAAGAGGATGAGAAAATGGATTTTCCCCTCTGTAGAAACAGATATGTGTAAGCATCAACAACAGTAAGGAAATTACTTTCATATCTTACTTTAATAATTGATCTGCTCAGCTATTTCAGACCTCCTTGCAGGGTCACCACTGATGGGGTCTGTCTGCTGTACTGATCCAGCCACCAGAAAACAGAGTTCATGTGGCCTCTGTGTGGAAAAAACGTTGTAAAAGGCTGCCCCTACCATGGCTTCTGCTGATCTCCTGTGCTTGGTCCTGCAGTCAAAGCCATCCCAGGAGCTGAACCTGAGGGTCAGCAAAAGGACCCCCTCCCAGAAATGACTTTTTTCCAGCCTTGAGTAATTAGAAGCTGTGCTTCATCCTAAGGAGTGAATCCTGCCCCACTGAGTCCATGTGTTCTGAGATCTAAGAGCCAAAAAAAATTAGGTCTAACACCTCCAGACTCTAGAGCTCCTACATTTGGAGACCGTGTGTCTGGGGAAAGAGCAGCCAAATCCCTTCCTCTGCAGAACTTTTTGAGTCTTTAGGGTATTAAGTATAAAGGTTAAAACACTTGGGGGTTTACCTTCTTTCTCTCTTTTCCCCTCTTCCCTGATTCATCTAGTTAAATCAATCTCTGTATTAGGAATGTCAGGAAAATTAATCCACAAACACTAGAGGTTTATGTCCAAAAAGGAGACAGAGGAGTCCTTTTTCTTTATTCGAATAAAGGGAGAGGCCATGCGGCATTCCCCTGGGGTCTCTCAAATTTTTGGAGGGCGCAGCCTCCTTTTTATCCTAGTTCCCGGCCGCTTGTCCCTTCTCCCTTTCCCCATAGGCTGAGGTACTTGAGAGGTACAGGCTTCCCGGAATGCCTGATACCGGCAGCGATACCTTCCCCCCCACACCCCCAATGCATAATCCCTTCTTAACTTTTATGGAATTCATAGTGTTCTTTCAGTGCCTCTTTGATCTTCTTCTGGAATCCATCCCATTGTTTCTGTTGTCTCTCACTGATAGCTACATCTTATCAACTGACCCACAGCTTGTTTGTAAAGACAAGCTCATCATTCCTCTCAGGAAGATATATTCCAGCCCACAGGACATAGAACCTGAGGTTTTTCATCTCATTCACCCTGTAAAATTTCTCCTGGATTTCAGCTCTTATTAGGAATCCCATCTCCCTGTCTCTGTTTTCATGTGCTCAGGATGCTGCAGGAGCTCAGAACCTCTGAAAACCGAGCCAATATGATTTTGCAGAAGCCGTTCATTGTTTACATTATGCACTCATTTATACATTCTAAAACTACTGTTCACGCACTTGTGCGTTACTTGATTGGTGCCCCTATCCTGTCTACACACTGACTACGCACTCTGCAGGGCACAGGATTGGTTACAGGTGTTCAACCACCCTCTGTTATTGGGTTCTTGTGGTCTTTTTTTCCTGCTTTTCAGCCTCTTCTGTCTTATTTTCGATCAGTTTATGTCCCAGCAACCTTGACAAACTCCAGAGGGTCGGACAAGAAATTCTACACACAGTTTGCCTGGGGTACCCTATGGCCTAAGTTTTTCAGATGCATTGCTACAGGATGCCTTCTCTTCTTGAACTTTTTGTGTATTAGCTGAAGCCACAAGTCTTATGAAGGTGTCTATAGGAAAGAAAATGCTACAAGGCAAGCACATCCTTAATTTAAGAATATCTGTCTCGGGTTTAGAAGACAGGTGTCTGCTAGGGAGGGCAGGAGCCTCCCTTGGAATGAAAGAATGTTGACCCCCTCCCTCCGAATTATTGTAATTCTAAAATCAAGGGGCTCTCAGGCAGAGATCTGGGGATAGGAATAACAGTTCTTTACTAGTATTTATAACAAGGCAAACAAACAACAATAACTACAGCATTAGCAAGAAAACAGAACCAGGGACCCCGGGACAGCTTTCTCGGCTGAGACGGAATGGAGAAGAGGCTTTGTTTCACAAACCCCCTCGGGCGGGCAGTCCCGGTGCTCCTGCAGGGCTCCGAGGAACAGTCGGCTGGAACAGCAGGGATGAGCTGAGATCCCAGGCCGGTGGCTGAGGTGTATCAGCAGCTCCATGGCAGTGCCTGGCACTGCCACACGTCCCAGCAGGACAGGGGGTGTGAGGCCACCAACGAGGAGGGAAGAAGGAGAAGAAGCAGCAGCTCCGTCTGGGTGACGGTGAAATTCCCTTCTCCCCACTGCAACAGCTCTGTGCCCAAAGTGTCCTTCTCCGAAACTGAAGAAAGCCCGCCAAACTGTTCCCACCCTCCTTTTTTCCTGCCCCCTTCTCCATCTGGGCCTGGCCGAACTCTTTGTCTTTTGTCAAGCACCCACCAAGTACCCACAGTTAGGTTGTCCCCGCAACTAATGGGTAAAAATTCCACGGGCAAGACACAACTAAAAAAAAAAAAAAAAAAGACGCCTAACCCCCAACAATATCGTAGTAGGGGAACAGAAGAACTAGGAGAATAGTCTGTGGGAACAACAAGCACTCTCTGCATGCAGCTGTGGCCTCTGAAAGCAACTTGCTGAATCCTGCAGAGCTCGTGCTGTGACAAGGGTTCTCTGTAAGGAAACACAAGCTGATTAAGTTCCTTCTGGGTTTTAAATCCTCACTTAAGAATAATTCCAGAATAATGTCTGAAATGATGTTTTGAGTCTTGGAGAATATTTCTTTTCATGATCCCTCTTCAAGATAGATATTAGTGTTGAAAATGAATCACTGAAAATAATGAGCGGATTTGGGACTTCTCCTGAAGAAAGATGATGCCCCTTCATTAATTGCTATGTGGAAAAGCATGCTTGTTTTGTTGTGCTGTGTGTGTGTGCACTGTTATCTCACACATCTGAGGAGGCATGTGCTTCTATATGTCTAGATCAAGTTTATGCGCGTGCCATCTAGTAGGCTAATTGATTTCTGTATCCCTCGTATCTGGAAAAGATAGCTGGCATTATCCCTTGTAGGTTCAGACTTGGAGTACTGAATGTAAAAACCCTATCTTTTTTCTTATCTTCTGTGAAAAATTTTGTCTTCCTTCCTTTTTCTGTGTGCTGATGTATCATAAATGGTAATAACTGGAGAACAGGCAGGATTTTATCTTTTTTTTAACATGAAGTTTTATTTACTCCACCCTAACCCTAACCCTAACCCTAACCCTAACCCTAACCCTAACCCTAACCCTAACCCTAACCCTAACCCTAACCCTAACCCTAACCCTAGCCATTGTTGGAGCCCTCAGATCCTTCTAGACCAGGAGCAAATGACACCTTGAACTCACACAGATGTTTTTTGGTAGCAGCTGACTTGCAAACAAGAATGTGTAATGGACCTGAGTTCGAGGCCTGATATTCTGATGTGGTGCAGAGGAAACTTGGCTGTGACAGATGCTCAGTGAGGAGGAAGTAGGAAGAAAAATGGCATTCAGATAGGAATTTCTTCAAGGTGGATAATAAATTAGGATCCTGGGATTTGTGTGAAAACTGGAACCATACAAAAAGCTGCTATAAAAATGTAATTATTTTTTCTATTGACAAAGCAGTATATTTTTATTTGTGAATAGAAGATACAAAGTATTCTAGCTAAAACATCAATGTTAAAGCCATATTATGCTTTATACTGATTTGTGTCCACCCACCTCCACCTACATACACAGGAACTTGCCACTTTAAAGTCTCATTTTGATATGCAGAAATCCTTGAAGATATATTGATTGTTATAAACGCAATAGCAAAATAAGGTTAATATAAAAAGCAATTTATTATAAAACAATTTCAATCATAAGCAATGAGAGAAAAAAAACACAATAAATAAATCAGCGCAGCGCCGGGTGGACAGGGGTCTGCACCCAGAGGTACAGATTTTCCCAAATCCATGAAGGAGGGCTTGCAGTCCAGGGTTTTTATAAGGATTTTCGTATCCTGAGGCAAAACCCGGAGTGGGCACAGTCCAACA
>NW_005087859.1:64741-78345 GCF_000331425.1 Pseudopodoces humilis | reverse complement strand
GCATGCAGTATCTCCGCAAATCCAGAACAAATGTTCTGGTGTTTCCCAGAAATTACTACTGATTGCTGAGGGGGACTGCCAGAATTTAGACAGTTCTTTCACTGCCCAGAAGGGGTTTGTCTCCCCGCCTGCACATTCATATAATTGACGTCCCTCGTGAAAGGTACAGCTGTGGGAATCTTTCTCCATAGACCAATACTTTACGGGGGCCTTAGGTACCCATTGAGTTATTCCCTTCTTAATCTTCAGGTAACGCTTGCATGCCATGTTTCCTACCGGGATGTCAAACATTTCCCCTCTCCTCAAAATACATTCCTCTCCTATTACCTTGTTCTTTAGGCTCCATTGTTCTATTTTTCTTATTCCTAAAGACGGGAGTTTTGGCTTACTTTGCTTCCACTTAAGTAATTCCAAGGGACCTAAACTAATACCCTCCCAAGGCCAGATATCAGTCATTTGGGTGTTGCCACACACCCAGCAGTTGGTTACATTTAGTTCTTGACTTATTCTCTCCACTAGGTCCACAAATAGGTTTTTTCCCTTTGGAAGGTCCAATTCCCCTCCCACATCCTTGGGATGAGTTATTTCCTTTTCTTTTACCAGGTCAATGGGTCTATTCTGCCTGAATTCATCTCCGAAACACAGCCATTGTCCCACAGGACACTCCCCCAGTAGTCTCTGCTGGTATGTGGCAGTGTTTTTAGCCATCCAATATCGCTGTCCATCTTCCTGACATGGCATGGCTAGGGAAGAGTTTATGCATTTAGGGTTTAGATTCATATGGATTTGCAGTAAGGAACTTCTCTCCTCTTCATAGTAGAGAGGTTGGTAGCATCTGGTGCATGGTCCTGATGGATCTCCTTTAGAGACCCGAATCAGCAAGAGCCACACCACACTCCCAAAGAGTCCAGTATAGGCCATCATTGGAGATCAGCCTACCTGGTCTTTCCTCCTGGGATTCTCAAAGGGGTGCACGGGAGGAGTTCTTTTTGTTCCTTCTGCTCTGAACCTCTTCTCAAACTTCTCTATAGGGGAGATCCTAGCGGGAGTTTTGGCTTAAGCCTCGGAGAGCCCTAAAATACTCTTTTGTGGAAACAAAGTTCACCTCTCCCACTGAACTACAGCAACTTTGTAACAATTTTTTTAAGTTAGAAGTGTAACCACAACCTTATAGCAACTTTGCAATTTAAGGGTGTAACAACAACTTCAAGAAAGTGGTAATAATGTTAACTTCAATCTAGATTAAAGTTTTTTATACTCCTCTCTTACTGGGAGTCTTCTTCTTGAAAGTTAACTTTAAAGTCCCTGGGTCCTTGGACACTGTCCATTGAGGGGTTTTCGCCGTGGGTTTGGAATGATCTTGTTCCGGGTCAGGGGGTGTCACTGGTCCCTTCACCCTAGTGATGTGTGTCCATCCTTTTTCTTGTGTCCGGACTGCAGTGTTCGTGAGGAGGACCTGAAAGGGGCCCTCATACTTAGGAGTCAGTGGGACAATAGTCCAGGATTTCACTAACACCCAATCTCCCGGATTGATGTGCACTTTGACATCTAATGGGGAAGTTTGAGGAAGATAACATTTTTTAAGTAAGTCCTCTAGAGCTCTCCCTATAGTTTTGAGGTACTCTTGGATAGCTGTTTCTCCATCTGCATAGTTCCCGACCCCAAAGGACGTAGTGAGAAAGGGGAGCCCGAACAGCATCTCATACGGAGAAACCGCTAGGTCCGCCCGAGGCCTGGTCCTGACTCGTAAAAGAGCTAGAGGCAAGCACTTTAACCAGTTCATTTTGGTCTCCTCAATCAACTTAGTAAGCACATTTTTCAAAGTCTTATTCATTCGCTCCACCCTGCCAGAACTCTGAGGGTGCCATGGGGTATGTAATTCCCACTTTATTCCCAATGCTTTCATGACCTGGTGTAAGATTTTAGCCGTGAAATGCGGACCCCGATCTGAATCTATGCGATTTACCAAACCATATCGCAGGATGATGTCTTCCAATAGGACCTTAATTACCACTTGGGCTGTTTCCTTTCTCGTAGGAAATGCTTCCACCCAGTGGGTTAGGTGGTCAACTATGACTAAGAGGTGCTTATAGCCTTGCAACGGAGGCATTTCGGTAAAATCTATTTGCACACTCTGGAATGGTCTTTGAGCTATTTCTCTCCCTCCTGGTTCTATTTTTCTCATTGCCCTCTGATTCACTTTTTGACATGTTATGCACCCCTTAGTGATAGCTTTAGCTAACCTATACACTCCCACGCATAGATTCTCCCTCAGGTCACATAACCCCTGTACTCCCCAGTGTGTTTGTCCATGTAATTCAGAGAGTACTCTCCTGGCTAAAGGTTGATTTAAAAACTGTCGCCCATCTGGAGTCAGCCATCTCCCCCCTTGCTCTTGGTGTAGTCCCAGATCTCTGATAGCTTCTTTCTCTTTTTCACTATATATAGGTTCTATGTCCCCTTCCTCTTGTTCTTGTGCCTCTTTCAAGTGGAAAGACTTAACTGGATCCTCCAGCCCTAATGCCGCTTCTTTCGCTGCTTGATCAGCCATCTTATTTCCTCTTGCCTCCAGGGTATTAGCTCTCTGATGTCCTTTTATGTGAACTATGGCTATTTCTGCTGGTTTTCTTAAGGCTTCTAGGAGTAGTTTAACTAATTTCTCATGAATTATATTCTTCCCTTTCGAGTTGATATAACCTCTTCCCAGATCTTTCCAAACACGTGTACTACTCCAAATGCGTATCTCGAGTCTGTGTAGATGATTCCCGATTTCTCTTCCAGCAATTCCAAACCTCTTTTTAGAGCAAAAAGCTCACAACATTGTGCTGACCAATTTGATGGCAATTTTCCTTTTTCTATCATCCGCATGGTTTTCCCACCTACTACGGCATACCCTGAGGCCCTCATTCCCCCGTCATCCTTGAGGATCCATCTATAAACATGATCTCACCGTGCGGTAAAGGTCTGTCCCCCAGGTCTTCTCTCACTTTTGTTTGTAACGATATAAGCTCAATACAGTCATGTTCTAAGTCTTCTAGGGGTTCCCCAGAAAGGAACTGGGCTGGGTTTAAGCACTTAGAGGTGGCAATCTCCAAATTGTCCATATTCATCAGAATAATTTCATACTTCAGAATTCGGGCATCAGTGAGCCATTGCTGTGCTTGCTGGCTGAGCACTGTTCTCAAATCGTGTGGGGTATGCACTTTTATTTTCCCATATATGGTTAGTCTTTGGACCTCTTCCAGTAGGATAGCAGTAGCCGCAATTGCTTGCAGACACACCGGCCATCCCCTGGCCACTGGATCCAGTAGCTTAGATAGATATGCCACTGGTTTGTTGCAATTTCCCCATTCTTGGGTCAGTACCCCATATGCTGCTCCACCCTCTCTGTTTATGAATAAATCAAACCCTTTACGTAGGTCTGGAAGGCTCAGGACTGGAGCTGTGGATAACTTGCTTTTTAAGTTCCGCAGCTGTGCTTCATCTCTCTCTGTCCAGAGTATGGGTTCTGGGCTGATCAACTTCTCATACAGAAATTTTACACATTCTGAGTATCGTTCTATCCACCACCTACAATATCCTACCAACCCCAGCAGTTTCCTCACATCCCTCTTAGTCTTTGGGGGCTCAATGGACAGGATTCCCGAGATCCTCTCAGGGCTCAGTTTTTTATAACCACTTCCAATCAGGTGGCCTAAGAACTTTACCTCTGATTCCACGAATTGTAATTTTCTTTGTGATACTCTCAATCCTTGTTTGCCCAAGAAATTTAAAAGCCGTATGCTGGTATCTTTTACTTGACTTTGGCTCTTTCCCGAGACCAGTAGGTCATCTACGTACTGGAGGAGTTGTACCCCTTCCTCCAAATCAAATTGTTCCAATAACTTCTCCAATGCTTGCCCAAAGAGGTTAGGAGACTCTGAAAATCCTTGGGGGAGACGTGTCCACCTAAGTTGTTTCCTTCTGGTAATGGCATCATCCCATTCAAAAGCAAACCAGTCTCTACTCTCCTCTGCAAGGGGACAGGTCCAAAAGGCATCTTTCAAATCTATGGTGGTAAACCATTGATGTTCTCTCGGCACTTTGCTGAGGAGGGTATAGGGATCTGGCACAACAGGATGCCTGGAAACAGTCTTTTCGTTGACCTCTCGTAGGTCTTGCACCAGCCGATAACTTCCATCGGCTTTCTTTACAGCCAAAATGGGTGTATTGTGAGGGGACATACAGGGTTCCAAGACCCCTTCTTCTAATAGTTGTCTGATTATTGGGGCCAACCCCTCCCTTCCCTCCGGTGAGATCGGGTATTGTTTAACTCTCACTGGTGGGGTATCTTTCACCATCTCCACCACTATTGGGGGTATCCCCAAAAGTCCTCTCTTTCCTTGGCCAGCCCACACTTCTGGGTTAATCTTCTCCATCTCGTTTTGGGTAAGTGCCATAATTCTTACCACCATCTTCCCATCTTCAGAGATTACTCCCACACCTAAATGCACTTGAAGGTCTCTCCCTCGTAAGTTACTTTCCAACTTGGGTAAATAAATAAAATTCACCTTGCATTGCTTAGAGTTTCCTCTTATCTCTACATTTTCAATCACCGGAGCTCTAAATGGTCTCCCCTCTGCCCCATCACCTCACAGGTCTTTTCACCTATGATGACTCCTGATGGCAACTTGTTTATACTAGATCTTTCAGCCCCAGTGTCTATTAAAAATTCCATATCCTCCCTCAATGGACCCACTTCAAAGTTTGCCAAGGGCTCTGTCAGGTGTTTCATGGGGTCCTCTACTATATAAAGCCCTCGACACCCCTAATCATCCCCTTTTAAAACTTTCTCTAAAACATCTTGTTCTCAGGCAATGGCTTCGTCAAACTGTAACTTTTTACAGTCCTTTTGAAAATGTCCAACCTCATTGCAATAAAAGCAACGTCCGGCCCATGGTTTCCCTGTTCTTTCCGGATACCTCTTCCAAGGTTTTGCTGGCCCCGGCCTCTCTTGACTAGTTGCTGCCAGAGCTCTTCTTTCTGACCCTGCACTTTCTCTGGCAACTGCCACCATTATCTTTGCCTTTGTTCTAGTTTTCTCTTCTTCTCTCTGTAGGTACACTCTGAGAGATTCCCTCAGGAGTTCATTAATGTCTTTTTCCTGCCAGCCCTCCATCTTTTCTAATTTTCTTCTGATATCCAGCCAAGCCTTTGTCACAAATTGCACCTTTAAAAGCATCTGGCCTTCCGGGCCATCTGGGTCAATGTTTGAATGCAGCTGGAAGTTCCGTTTTAACCGGTTTAGCCAGGCTGCCGGAGTTTCATCCCTCTCCTGTGGGCCATCGAATGCCAGTTTATTATTGCTCCCCCTGGGAACCGACTCTTTTATACCCCTCACCATCAGGGACCTATATTCCCTCATATTTCTCCTCCCTTCCTCTTCATTGGGGTTCCAGTGGGGATCTGCTATAGGTATTTTCTGATCTCCTGGGGGCCCTGGCCTATTCTCTTGTTCCCAAATCCGTATTCCCGCCATTCTTATTAGCCGGACCTCTTCTGAGGAGAATAGTATGTTAAAGATTGAATTAAGTTCCCCCCACGTATATGTGTTGGGTCCCAGGAACTGGTCCACTTGATTAGCTATTCCCACTGGGTCCTCCACCAAATTCCCTATTTCTTTCTTGAAACCTCTGACCTCTGAGGCAGTCAAGGGAACATTTACAAACCCAATGCCACCAGTTGCTCCTCCCATAGGGACTTCCCTAAGAGGGAACAGTTTTTCTGCCTTGGAAGTCTTGGACCGAGTGTTGCAATATGGTCCGCCCTCTGCCTTAGGGTCATCCACTTGGGAGGTAAGTCCTTGTTGAGGGCTAGTCGTGGCATCAAACTGTGGGGTGACTGTAGGTGAGGGACTACTGGAAGTTTGTGATAGCAACAATAGTGGTGTTGGTTTGCTCTGATCCCAGTTAGGAGGAGGTAAGGGAATGGCGACTGGGGAAGGAGTTACAGGAGAGGTAGTCATTGGGAAAGGTGGAGGTAGTAGAGGAAGGATAGCTGTAGGAGGGATCACATGAACCTGAGGGAGGGCCGGAGGTGCACTTTGGGAAATAGCAGGAAAATCTGGGGGGGGCAAGTAGTCAAGGGGGTCCCACTTCGTGTCCTTCCTCCCCTCCTCTTCACTCTTCTCCCCTTTATGTTGCAACTTATAGATTTTTACTTCTCTATCTCTTGTTGCATTCTCCAACCAACATGCAGCATACCATATTTCTTCCAGGTCAGACCCGTCCTGTGCCTTTAGATGTTCATTCAATTGCCTACACATCCACAAGTCCTGTGTCCCAACCCATGGCCACCGTTCTGGTAGGTTCAAGTTAGGCCACATCTCCACACAAAAGTGGATCATCCTTATTTTATCCAGCTCCTTCGTTACTTCCCAATCGTCCCATTTGTCCAATAATTTCTCTAAGGGACTATTGGGAGGAATACTCTTGGCTCTTACATTTCTTTTAGTACTCTTCTTGCTTACGCACCCTCCCATATTTCCAGGCCCCAAACTAAATGGATAAGGTGCCCCTACCCGAACTAAAATTTAATGACGGGCAACACAAATCTGGACCGCAACAAAACTCTCCTGGCCTCTTTCCAAAAGAAAATATCTCCTAAAAAAATTACCTTCACTTCTTTCCAAACAAAACCTCAAAGCAACTCAACTTTCTTACTCTCTTAATGAAGTCAGGGTCTACTTGACACTCCTTATACGTCAGGGTCCACCCGACCCTTTTCTCTGGGGTAAGGTCCCAGCGGGGTTCGCAACTCTGCCCCTCCCTATACCCCTGTCCAAGCCACGCTAGGGTCCACCCGACCCTTTCTCTAAGCCAAGCTAGGGTCCACCCAACCCTTTCTCCAAGCCAAGCTAGGATCCACCCGACCCTTTCCCTGGGGTAAGGTCCCAGCAGGGTTCACGCTGCCCCAGCAGGGTTCGTGCTGCCCCTCCCTATACCCCTATCCAAGAGGCGCCTCAGTCTTCCATCCTTCACTCACTTCCCCCTGCTCCTGGCCGGCCCCCTCGCGGGAGTCCGGAACCGCGGTACTGAGGGGTCCACTCTCGCTTCAGAGGTCCGAGCTGCCGGCCCCCGTCTCGTTCACACCCCACTCGCACGCCTCTATACCAGCCGCCGAATGCTCTTACCACTCCGGCGCTCCTCCCCGTCGCTTATCCCTTGCTGATTCTCAGGGTCTGGGGCTCACCAGCAATTCCCGAGGGTCCCACGAAGCAGGCGGCCGTCCTGTCGGGGGTCTCCAGTGGGTGTCGTAATCCCGGACGAGCCCCCAGCTGATAAAAACAGGGCCAGGAGACCTTCTTCTCCTGTTTTAAAGCATTTATTAGAATCAGCTTGGGGTGGGGGCCCGACGGGTTGCGCGCACACTGCCGTTGCTCCCTGAAGTGGCTCGGAGGAGGAGGAATGCGGCTCTTCCTACGGAGTGCAATGTAGGCAAAGCCGGGATCTCCGTCCTCGCGGGTAAACCCGGAGTCCCCTTTGGCTCGAAAGTCCAGGGGTGTCATCCCTAGCGAGTCTCTTCCCAGTCATGGTGAGGAAAGCAGAGTTGGTGGGTAGTGTCCCTTGATCCCAACCTTAGGGCATCGCTCTCAGTTTCTTTATTCAGTGTTCCGATGCCTCATAGATTGGGTTTTTTGTCCGAGGTGGTGTTTTTCGGTAGCTGATTTGCATAAGCCCCGATCGCCACCTTGGGAAATCCTCCTCCCCGGCCGCCGTTTCGGGAAGTCTCCGGTCCCCATGTTGGGAAGTCTCTTAACTCCGGTTGTCATAGGACAAGGGTAACAAGGAACAGTTCGTCATGGAACCCAGAATCGGTATGCTTTGGAACCTGGAATAGAGGCTGGAAAGAACACATGCAAAACCTGGCCGGCGGCTCCGGTCGCCGGGGCATCCCTGACCCCGGGCGCGGCCGGACAGGAGTAACGAGGAACAGCTTGGCACAGGCCCAGATCCAGACCGTCCCAGAACCTGGAACAGAGGCTGGAGAGAACACTTGCGAAACATGGACTGCAGGTAGGGCTTATTTATATCATTGTACATTTTATCCAGGTAGTAAAAGAATTAAGTCTTGGAAAAGCTGCAGATGTTCATAGTGTCAGGTTTCAGTCCAGCAGCAGAAACTACAAACCAAGCCAAGCTGGCCAGCTCCATTTCACTTCCTTCCCCCCCCGCCTCCTCCGTCCTCTGTGGCCTTGTCCAGCCTGGAGAGGTGGGGAGGAGGCCAAGACAGAGCCTTGTTACCTTGTCAGAAGCCAGAAACACAAAAAGAGAACAAGAGAGCCCTGGCTTTACATCTTAAGTCGATGTTCACAAGTTGATCTCACTTTTCAATGGTCAAAACTGCTGTCAGTTCTTAGAAATGACTGATAATTGGTCAGGAGAAAAGACTCCCATCAGCCACCAGCAGCTTCAACTTCCTTAGCTCTCAAAACTATCTTAAAGGTAAAGTCACCCCATGACACATCCCTACATCCATATAGCATATGTTAAACCTCCAGCATTCATACTCCTCCATACTCCTGCCACTTTTATCCTGTTATTCCACATCTCAACTGGAGTTTTTCCTTTTCCATATCCAGTGCTGCTTAGTACTCTCTTCCTGTAGTGATGCAAGGGGATGCTTGGCCTTTCTTTGAACCTCTATGCTGGCTCCATGGTCAGAGAGATGTTTCTCTTCTTTCCATTGTAGGTCTTCATAACCCTTCTGTTCTCTCTCTTGCCATGATTCAAGATTCATCTGAAGTTTTCTTGAATTCTCACATATATGTCATATCTTGTAAAAATTCAAGTCTCTCCTGATCAGCTACTCTGCTGAATACTTATGAGACTACAAAAATTTGGCAAGAATCTAGACAGATAATTTTTGGTTTGGTTCTTTTGTGTGTCTAAAATTTATCTTATTTAGTCTACTTTTTTCCTCTGCCCTGTTCTTCCCCTTTATCTCTTTCCCTGTCTTTGTGACTTCTAAGCTTATTATTTTTTAGCTCCTGCCCATGGTGGTCTTTCCAATCTTTCATTTGGAAGCAACAATTCCTTCCAGTCAAATTACACTGAGAATAAAACCAGCTCCTGAGACTTTTTGATAAGATAAAGATTCAACAATTGACAGGCTGTCTTAATGTATAGTTGAAGAGTGAATGTATATACCATAAGTACCACTGGAACTTAATTTCCTTTTCCAGTGTAGGGGTGAGAAGATATGTGCTATAACTCAGGCTGAAGCTAAACAAATTAAGTGCATGGAGGAAATTTTTAAAATAGTCATCTTTTCTTTGGAACAGTATGCATGGAGCCTCAGACTGACTGTAACTGATTTTCTAGCCCTTGCTTCCAAATAACTTGAACCCTCCTAGTCTGGATTATTTAAATTGGAGCTCTTAACATTCCTCCTCCATTATAGGTAGTGCAGATCTCTTGTCTGTGTGAGATATTCTTTAATCCAGCCTTCTACTCTGTACTTCAGCTGGTCTGTGTGGTGTGGTGGGTTATTTTCTCCTGCTCTTTGTAGCCTTAAGAAGACCAAACAATTCTGCAATTATTCATTGTTTTACATTATTAATTATTTTAAAAGATTAATGTAAAGCCACTATGCATTTGTGTCTGCATCTTTTTTCTGTATGTATCTATAGAATACCATATGTAGAAAAAATGTAAGTCAAGCAGCTCAACTGTTTGCTTTCCATCCTCACACTACAGTTCCTGCAGGAATGCTTGCTTGGTTGAGTGTCCCCAGGGCTTCCCATGGATCTGAAGTTGATTGTTCTTTGGAAACTAGTAGACATGCAGTTGTCTCTTTAAATCAAGCATTGACTATGTACTATTGTGTAGTTAACAGCCAAGGGCTAAAATTCACTAGTAGTTTACAAAAAAAGGGAATTATCGCCAGACTGATGCCTAGTCAAGCACAAATCATCCAACTTAGAGAGACATGAAATTGATGGATGGACTCCATGGAGTCCATCATGCTCAGCAGATAAAGAACTGGTTGGACACAAAATGTTATGGTCAAGAGCTCATTGTTCATGTGGAGACTAGTGTCTCTCAGGGCTTGGTACTGGGGCTCGTACTGTTCAACATTTTTGTCATCAGTAGGGACAGTGGCATTGAGTGCAAGTTCGCTGACAACACCAAGCTTTGTAGCGCAGTCAACACTCTGGAGGGAAAGAATGCCATCCAGAGGAACCTGGACAGCTTAGAGAGGTGGGACTGTGTAAACTCCATGAAGTTCAACAAAGCGAAGTGCAAGGTCCTACACTTAGGTTATAGCAATCCCAGACACAACTACAGGTTAAGTGGAGAATTGACTGACAGCAGCTGTATGGAGAAAGATTTGGGGGTGATGGTTGATGAAAAACTCAACATGACCTGACAATGTGTGCTTGCAGTCCATAAAGCCAACTGAATCCTGGACTGCATGAAAAGCAGATCAAAGGAGGTATCCTTTCCCTCTGCTTTGCTCTTGTCAGACCCCACCTGGAGGACTGCAACCAGCTCTGGTGTCCCCAGCATGAGAAGGATATGGGACTATTGGAGCAAGTCCAGCAGAGGCCACAAAGTTGGTAAGAGGACTGGAGCATTATGGATGCTAAATGTGAGCAGCAAGCAGGGAGCACAGTGCCTGTGGAAAAGCAGGCCACATAACTTTCTCAGACTCACCTGAGAAAGAAGCCTAGGAAATCATAAGGAGGAATTAAAACAATCCTCAGAGATAGAAGACAGCCTTGAAGGTGCTGTTTGTCAGTTCCTTGTTTTCTTGCAAGAGAAGGTCGAGGGGTTCTGTACCCCACTGACCAATAATGGTGATGTGTTAGTTCGCTAACCAATGAGAGTTTTATCTTTCTGTACTTTCGTGTATCTGTCTATAAAAGAAGATCTGAGGTAATAAAACTCTTCTGTTCAACTCACAAGAGAGTCTATGTTGTGCTTCTTGCCATTCCCAATATAGTGTGACAGGAGCAACTCTACCACAAAGACAGGATGAGAATGCTTGGGCTGTTCAGCCTGGAGAAGAGAAGGTTGTGTGGAGAAGGGGGCCTACTGGGAAGCAAGAAAGACTTATTGTCAGGAAATGCAGTAACAGGACAAGAAGTAATGGGTAAAAACTGAAAGAAGGGAACTTTAGGTTAGATATGAGGAGGAAGTCTTTTACTGTGAGGTGGTGACATACTAGAACAGGTTACTCAGAGATGTTGTGGATGCCCTCTCCCTGGAAGTGTTCAAAGCCAGGTTGGATAAGGTGTTGAACAGCCTGTCTAGGGGGAGATGTCCCTGCTTATGGCAGGGGAGGGTGGGACTAGATGGTCTTTAAGGTCCCTTCCAACCCTTAGAACTCTATGATTCTATGAAATCAGTCTTGGTTTTGGCTTTCTTTTTCATTTTTTTTATGATATCCAACAAAATAACTCCTGGGCACCAGTACTCCTAAAGATAAATAACAAGAAGCTTCAAACATGAAGCTCACACAAGACAGAATCAAGCCTTAATAGCCTGTGGTCCCTAATAAACCTACTGAATTTTTAGAGACATCGAAGCGGTATATTCCTGTGGAGGCAAATAGTTGAGGATGGCTACATTGAGGATTATGAGATCTAATTTGGTTGCACTGTCAGACATATTATTTTACTTGATTTACCATGTGCTTTTAAAAAATAAACCTCATCTTGCCATATCTGTTGAGCACTAAAAAGTTGCTCCCAATTCCTTTAAATTAAATAATTTTTAGAAATCAAGACACCATTATTAGCATGTTTTGGGCATGTCTCAGTAATGACATGGCATGGCATTCATGGTTCTCTGTTTGACATTCTGCTCTGAAGTCACTGAAGGATTGCATTTGCTGTCATTTGCATTGTACTACATTACCTAGAAGGCTCACATTTCTATCTTATCCTGTTGTATTCATAAAGAGAACAAAAGTACTGTTTCAAGATTCAATTGCCAAGGGACATTCTTTCAAGTAGCCTTGATCCAATTATAGTTTGATATTTTCCATTTCTACTTTTTGTTAATCTATCAAATAAGTGTTTATTAATAATGATGTTTATAATAACAATTTCAGCAGAAGTTATTACCGTGAAAAAATTGTTGTTGTACTAGATCAGATTTATGAATACATGAAGACACTTACCGCAATAATAAACACTAATTCTGAATGCAAAGACTACTGAAATTAAAGCTGGAAGGGTATTCTTTACTGATTAGTGTTGTAGTTTAAGGCCTGGCAATGCGGAAGATTTCGGGATGTAACGGAAAGTTAGCAAGAACCCCTCTCTGTTAGGATAGTAACATCTCCTGCAATTAGCCAATAGCAACTAGGTGTGACGTAAGCAGATGGGAGTAACACAGTGACCCCAGGCTATAAAATGTTAAGTTTCCCTGCAATAAATCGCCATATTCGTCATCCATCACATTGATGCTGTGAGATATGGACCGAGCGGCTGGAGAGTGGCCGCCGTGCTGGAGCTGGTCAGGGTGCTTATCTTGCTTAAAACCCAACATCTGGTGCCGAAACCCAGGAGAAAAAGCGGGAAGAAACGTGAGAAGAAATTAAAAAAGGAAGAATACCCTGAGTCAGCGGACAGTGGCCAAGATAGCTGGACTATTCTTGGCGTGGAGATCCTGGGCCCAGAAGGAAGATGGAATCACAGATAAAGGTCAGATTGCAATTAAGTTGTAAACCTAATTTGCTTGCTATTGCAAGACTTTGGGTGGTTGAAGTTGTAAATGAGCTTGTAAGGTTTATCCACCCTAAGGTGTGGGACAGATGTGCTAAAATCCTTGCTGAACAAATTTGGGAAACGACAAGGAACTGTTTGCTGGCTACCCTGAAATTTGGGGTTAGAGCTTTACAGCTTCCAGATGACAGCAGCTCAACTGAGCCGGGAGGGGGGCCGGGAGTCCCCTCAACCCCCAAATCCTTATCTGCTCTCAGAGAAACAGTGAAGAGCAGAAGATTTTTGGAAAAATTTAACAGAAAAAGCCAGAGGTGTGGCAGAAAAAATAAGAAAGCATCCCCCCAAAAACTTAAAGATGGCACTGAGAAAAAAAAGTTATAAAGCGGGAAAAAATGTCTTTAACAAAGAACAAAAGCTGGCCTTGGAAGGTCACAGTTGGGGGGATGGGAGAGAAAAGGAATGTGAAGAAGAAAGAGAAGCTGAAGTGAAAGAGGTAAGACACGGGGGGATGGGTACAAAAGCACAGAGATTGGAATGCAAAGAGAAGAAGGGGGAGCAAAAGTGGAGGAGAGGGGAGGGAAAAGGGGAGGGAAAGTGGAGTGAGAGGCGGGGTGGAGGAGGAGTGGAACCAGGGGGGAGGGAACAGCCTGCCCACAGGGGTGGTAGCAGGGCCGGGGCCCAAGAAAAAGGCATGGAAAACAGGAAGTCACCAGCCAGTTCTGACTCCAACTGAGGTACGAGCGATTCACCAGCCTCCCCACCCTCCCCCCCTCACTCCCTCTCTGGGAAGAAGCGCTGGGATAATACCCAGTTTGTTACAAAGTCATGATTTATTGAGTTTTTAAAAGGTGTTTATATACCCTTTTGGAGTTAATTTTGTGTTTTAAGT
>NW_005087859.1:39650-56335 GCF_000331425.1 Pseudopodoces humilis | reverse complement strand
AAGTGGAGAGACTCACCCGACTTCAGAAAAGAGAAGTGGTGACAGGTGTAACCATAGCAATGCTGCTTAACCTGAAAGCAGCTGGTGCTGCCACAGGTGTCTCTGTCATCGTGACCCAACAACAGAGACTGTTTTAGCTACAGATAAATGTAGATGAAGATCTACAGAGAATTGAGAAATCCATATCCTTTCTAGAAAAATCAGTCTTCTCACTCTCTGAAGTTGTTTTGCAGAACAGGCGAGGTCTCGACCTTCTATTCATGCAGCAAGGAGGCCTCTGCATCGCCTTGAAAGAGGAGTGCTGCTTCTACGCAGACCACACTGGAGTAGTGAGAGACACCACGGCAGAGCTACGAGACAGGCTGTCTCAATGAAAAGCAGAGAGAGAAGCTCAGCAAAGCTGGTTCCAGTCCTGGTTCGATCAATCTCCATGGCTAACCACCCTAGTGTCTATCCTGATTAGACCAGTTGTGATGATTTTACTTGTGCTAATCTTTGGACCATGTGTTTTAAATAAGCTTGTGTCCTTTGTTAAGAGCCGACTAGAAAAAGTTACGCAATTTTATATTATCCATTTTTAAGACTAATACACCTTATATTTTAGCAAATTAATTATTCATAGAGAGGGGGGATATGGTGTAGTTTAAGGCCTGGCGATGCGGAAGATTTCGGGATGTAACGGAAAGTTAGCAAGAACCCCTCCCTGTTAGGATAGTAACATCTCCTGCAATTAGCCAATAGCACCTAGGTGAGACATAAGCAGATGGGAGTAGCACAGTGACCCCAGGCTATAAAATGTTAAGTTTCCCTGCAATAAATCGCCATATTCGTCATCCATCACATTGATGCTGTGAGATATGGACCGAGCGGCTGGAGAGTGGCCGCCATGCTGGAGCTGGTTGGGGCGCTTATCTTGCTTAAAACCCAACAGATTAGATCAAAACTAAGTGATTTCCTTCAAAGCTTATTTCTTCAAGGGTTAGAACAATAAAATTTTCCACTGATTACAGGCAAAAGTTAATTAAGATGCCTTGTTCTGAATTAGCTTCTCTCAGAACCAAACTTCATTTTTTACTTTATTATATTAATATTTATTATCTGAAATAATATTCTTCTCTAAAATTCTCCCATTTACATTATTAACTCAACAAAATAATTTCATTCAATGGTGTCATTGGACACCTTTAGTTTAGTTCATATATCTGCATGATAATGTTTGGGTTGGCCTGTGTGTGCTTGATAATTATGATACTTACAAGTCATTTAGGTGCCTTGGCCCAGAATTTCTGCACCTGCCTCTGAAAATAATTCATAAAGGACAAAAAGATTTTTTCCAAAAGTAGTTGGATATAGGCTCTGCTTGGTGGTACCAAGCAGTAGGACAAGCAGCAACAGGAAGAAGCCGTTGCATAGAAAGTTCTGCCTGAACATGAGGAAGAACTTTACTGCGTGGGTACCTTTGCACTGGAACAGGTTACCCAAAGAGGTTCTGGAGTCTCCCTCACTGGAGATATTCAGGAACCATGTGGACAAAATCCTTTTCCATGTGCTCTGGGATGATCCTGTATTAGCAGGGAGGTTGGACTGGATGACCCAGTGTAGCCCCTTTCAACCTTATTCATTCTGTGATTTATTTTTAAAAAGAAGAAAGAAGGATATAAAATTGCAGAAAGTTGTTTTTGAGAATTTTTGCAACTATTTAAGTAAGTGCATCATTTTGAAATCTGATAATATGATTTGTTCCTTTGAAAATTTTACTAAATAAATTCTAAGTTTGAAGACGAACTATGAAATACTGATTAAAACTGGCCTTCCACTTGACTTTTTCATGTGCTCTAGCTGAATGAATAAAAAAAAAGACAGGCAAATGTTTGTTGTACCTTTTAAGATTTCAGTGAATCTGTTTCTTCTGACAGCTGTCTAAGAGCCTGTGGAAAGTGAAAATTCACAAATTCACCTTACAAAAAGCACACCCTCTTCTGTAGTTTGCATGTATTATGGAGATTTTTTTATTCACTCGCTTTGTTTTTTTCCTTTTTGAAGTGTGTTTGGGGCTCTTTTGTTTTGTTTTGTTTGGGATTTCTTTTGCAAAAGAGTATGCTGCTTATGTGTCTGGATTGAAAGGTAACTGCTGATTCCTGTTGGGTTACTCTGGCAGCAGAGATGTTTGGCTCCATTCTAAGCTCTTTGGAGCTCAAGAAGCTGGTTCAGTGCATCAAACAGTGATCGATTTCATTAAACATTACTAATAATATAACTGAAATGTTATATTTTCTTTAAAATTAAGGAAGATGATAGTTGTCCTGTCTCACTATGTAAGCTTCAAATTTTCTAACTGTCTTTTGCTTCTAATGAAGAGTGTAACACTAATGTATTATTGCAAGACAAGTAAAAATAGGGATGTCCTACATGGCATGGAGTTTTTTAAAATACTGGGTTTTAGATCAGAGAAAGAACTTGTCATTTGTGCTTTCTCCCTCTGCACAGTCATGGGCACGATTTCAAATATGTTACTAGACCACTCATGATAAGAAAGACCAATACAAACCCCTTTATTTAATAAATTACAATATATGAACTGTCATTAATTGTCATTTATTAAGTGTCATTAAATTCTAGATTTTACAAAATGCAAAAGTACAAAGTGAGAGTGGGTGTGCTAGTAACCATATTTCAAGTTGAAAACTTAATAAAATTACTTTGGGATTTTAAGATACAGTACATTACTACACCTTGCATGTGTGGAAAAATCTGCAGTGCAAATAAGTGAATTGAGAATTCTGGAGACATTTCATTATACAGACTTAGCTGAACCATATTGGATTATAGTAACGTTTATCATAAACTGGCATTAGTTTCTGTTCTCTTGAAATTCTTAGTGAAGAGCAGCTAATGGAGAGATCCTCATAGTCATCTAATCTTTATTTGTGTTTCTTTTGAGACACACTGTACTGGACATAAATGTCAGACTTCTTTACTTGGAAATTACTGAAATTCAGTTAAATGTGCTGTTACAGTCAGAAGAAGAACAAAATGTATTTTCCTCTTTCCGGAATCTTATCCTTTTTCTATAAAAGAGCATAGTTGGTAGCAGAAATAACCAAATACTACTGTCACCTATATTTTTAAAATAAAAATTTTAACACAATGATTAACTTCTTGCACAACAAATATAAAATGAGTGGAACCTCAGCAAATGGAGGTAGCTGGACTAGTCTGCTTGTACTGTACAGCTGGGATGAGCTGTCTTGGCTTTTAACCAAACTTTTGCATCCCACATCTCTTTCCGTTGTTACTGTGAGAGAAAATAATTGTAAGCAAACTGAAGCAAAGTAAGTGTCATGATGATGAAACCCTAATGAAAGAAATAATTCAGAACCAGTTTATAATTTGTTATGCCTCAAGAGAGTATTTTTTAGGGATAAAAAAGATGTTTTTCTGTGAGATTTTGTGAACATCTGGCATTTTTAAGAACCAAGTAATATTTTCAAGATTAAGTTTCTGTCTCAGCACTATCTAAATGAAGTAATATTTTTGTAATTTTGCTGATATTTTAAATATTAATTAGCACACATGATTCTGTTTAGACATTCTTGGAACACTGAATTACCAAAATTAAAAACATTTTATGAATTGGAGCACTCTGATAAATAGAGACAAGTCAAGGTCTGTTTCTGGCAAAATGTTGCAAAAGTGTTTATGAATATTCAAAAATAACATAACTTTACTAATACTTGTGACTTTTCTATGTTTAATCTCAAATGTTCCTTTATTTAATCATTCAGTATTGTTATTTCAAGTTTAACTTACAATGATGAGGTAAAACTATTTACAGAAAAAGGTGCTAGAGTTGTTAATACTGGAAAGCCACAAGCTCATGGAGAAAGAGTCCTTGTTCTATTTCCAGATAGTACCCTCCCTGGAGTACAGTAGTTTTGAAATTACCTTACAGTAAAGAACACCACCTAGATTCCCAAGCATAAGTAAAATTTTTCAATTTAGCATCTGGAAAAGAGGTACAACAGATGTGTAGTGGCATTATTATTCTACTGTCTTGTAGTGGTTTAGATTCACCAATTTGAGTTTCCCAACCAGCGCACCAAATAATGTGGTGGGTTTAGCACTGGCTAAAATCACCAGGACACTTACTCATTTCTTGCTAAAATCACCAGGACACTTACTCATTTCTTGCTAAAATCACCAGGACACTTACTCATTTCTTGCTGTGAGATACAGACTAGGAGAAGGGAAACTTATTAGCAGGATTACAAGAATAAAAAGCAACGGAATAAAATCTCCAGAACACCTCTTCTCCCCCCGGCCCAACTTCTTTCCTTTCCCAACAGACAACCTGGAGAGAAAAAAGCTGGGATGTTAGAACAGTACCCACTAATCAATCAGCCTTTCATCAGTTCTTGTTGGGAGAGGAGTTTTCTCTTGTCATGCCATAGAGACTTCTCCACAAGAAACAGTTTTCTCGTGGCTTTTCATTTCCACAAATAGCAGCCGCCCAGACAAAAAGTTCTGCATTGTGAAATTCCTCCCATTTTCACAGCCCTCCTAAGAGGTCCATGGGCCATGAACTCATGGGGTATTATTTTAAGGATGAGTTGTTCAAAGGCAAAGGTTCTCTTCATCAGTCTCTGTGTTCATCTCTGGAAACAGAGATTTTCTTCTTTTCTCCCTGGTGGCAAAGGGTCTTCTTCAACTCTCATCTCTCTCTCTATTCAAGTTTCTCATGGGATCACAGCTACTCTAACATCTGCTTGGCTTCATCAATGGATGCCTCTGCTTACATCTACAGTTTGAATACTTCATCCCCCCTGTAATAGATTGCTATTGTTTGTTAATCAAATTTAATATGATTGCTAAATATATTATGATTGCTGAAGCTGTTTTAGGAGCTAACACTGTTTTAAACCAATAACTAAAAAAAATTACTTATTTTTTGCTGTGAGATATGGATTAGAACAAGAGCAAAACAGGGTTAAAACTTAAAAGGAATAAAGACTGTTTATTAACAAACTACAAGAACAAGAACACCAGAACAAACTTCCAAAAAACCCTTTTATCTCCCATTTTTTTGTACACATGACAACATAGAGACAAAAAACTTTAGAACTTTGGTGGTCAAAAACAGTCTCAATTCTTGCTAGAATCTTTTCATCAGTCTTTGTAGAGAAACAGAAGTCTCTTTATGCTAACCTATGGAGTTTCTCACAAGAAAACTATTGCTGTTATAGTTTCCTATTGCTCTGATGTCAACTGCCCGGAAATCTGTCATCAGTTCTTCTCCTCCCATTTCACACCGCTCTGAGGTTTGTATGGGCCATGAGTTTAGGGATGTCATTTTAAGGATGAGTTATTCAAAGGCAAAAGTCTTCTTCATCTTTCTCTGTGAGCTTTCCTGGAAAAACAGTTTTCTTTTTGCCCCCCAGGGCTTCAAAATCTTCACTCTACCCGGTTCCAGCAACTCACAGTATCGCAAGTACTCTCTTTTTCCTCAAAAGTCCACACTTCGAACACTCTATTCCTCCCAATACTCTGTTATGAATTAAAGGAGTCTTTTTAAACTACTATTGTCCATCTCCATAGCTTTAACAGAAAGATATTTCAGCTGTAAAGCATCTTCTTATTCTCTCTCTCCTATTTAAAACTTAACTCTTTTCCTCAATGTTTTTGGTAGTTCTATGATGTCTTCTTCATGTTGATTGTCTGTCTCTTTCTCTATCTTTCTGGGAAAAAGGAGTAATCTGTACGGTTTATCCAAGTAGTAAAAGAATTAAAAGCTTTAGAAAACTGCAAGAGTTCATGGTATTTAACTAATTTCTCATGAAATATATTCTTCCCCTTCGAGTTAATATAACCTCTTTCTTCCCAGATCTTTCCAAACATGTGTACTACTCCAAATGCGTATCTCGAATCCATGTAAACGGTTCCTGACTTTTCTTCCAGCAATTCTATGCTCTTTTTAGAGCATAAAGCTCACAACTTTGTGCTGACCAATGAGATGGCAATTTTCCTTTTTCTATTATCCGCATTGTTTTCCCGTCTACTACGGCATACCCGGAGGCCCTCGTTCCCCCTGTCATCCTTGAGGATCCATCTATAAATATGATTTCACCATGTGGTAAAGGTCTGTCTTCCAGATCTTCTCTCACTTTTGTTTGTAATGATATAAGCTCAATACAGTCATGTTCTAAGTCTTCTAGGGGTTCCCCAGAAAGGAACTGGGCTGGGTTTAAGCACTTAGAGGTGGCGATCTCCAAATTGTCAGTATTCATCAGAATGATTTCATACTTCAGAATTCGGGCATCAGTGAGCCATTGCTGTGCTTGCTGGCTGAGCACTGTTCTCAAATCGTGTGGGGTATGCACTTTTATCTTTCCATATAGTTTTAATCTTTGGGCCTCCTCCAGTAGGATAGCAGTAGCCGCAATTGCTTGCAGACACACCGGCCATCCCCTGGCCACTGGATCCAGTAGCTTAGATAGATATGCCACAGGTTTATTGCAATTTCCCCATTCTTGGGTCAGTACTCCATATGCTGCTCCACCCTCTCTGTTTATGAATAAATCAAACCCTTTACGTAGGTCTGGAAGGCTCAGGACTGGAGCTGTGCATAATTTGCTTTTAAGTTCTGCAGCTGCACTTCATCTTTCTCCGTCCAGAGTATGGGTTCCGGGCTGATCAACTTCTCATACAAGAATCTTACACATTCTGAGTATCGTTCTATCCACCACCTACAATATCCTACCAACCCCAGCAGTTTCCTCACATCCCTCTTAGTCTTTGGGGGCTCAATGGACAGAATTCCCGAGATCCTCTCCGGGCTCAGTTTTTTATAACCACTTCCAATCAGGTGGCCTAAGAACTTTACCTCTGATTCCACGAATTGTAATTTACTCTGTGATACTCTCAATCCTTGTTTGCCCAAGAAATTCAAAAGCCGTATGCTGGTATCCTTTACCTGACTTTGGCTCTCTCCAGAGACTAGTAGGTCATCTACGTACTGGAGGAGTTGTACTCCTTTTTCTAAATCAAATTGTTCCAACAACTTTTCTAATGCTTGCCCAAAGAGGTTAGGAGACTCTGAAAATCCTTGGGGGAGACGTGTCCACCTAAGTTGTTTCCTTCTGGTAACGGGATCATCCCATTCAAAAGCGAACCAGTCTCTACTCTCCTCTGCAAGGGGACAGGTCCAAAAGGCATCTTTCAAATCTATGGTGGTAAACCATTGATGTTCTCTCGGCACCTTGCTGAGGAGGGTATAGGGATCCGGCACAACAGGATGCCTGGAAACAGTCTTTTTATTGACTTCCCGTAGGTCTTGCACCAGCTGATAACTTCCATCGGCTTTCTTTACAGCCAAAATGGGTGTATTATGAGGGGACATACAGGGTTCTAAGACTCCTTCTTCTAATAGTTGTCTGATTATTGGGGCCAACCCCTCCCTTCCCTCTGGTGAGATCGGGTATTGTTTAACTCTCACTGGTGGGGTATCTTTCACCATTTCCACCACTACTGGGGATATCCCCAAGAGTCCCCTCTTTCCTTGGCCAGCCCACACTTCTGGGTTAATCTTCTCCATCTCGTTTTGGGTAAGTGCCATAATTCTTACCACCATCCTCCCATCTTCAGGGATTACTCCCACACCTAGACGAACCTGAAGGTCCCTTCCCAGTAGGTTACTGTCTGACTTGGGTAAATAAATAAAATTCACCTTGCATTGCTTAGAGTTTCCTCTTATTTCCACATTTTCAACCACCGTAGCTCTAAATGGTTTCCCCTCTGCCCCTATCACCTCCCAGGTCTTCTCACCTAGGATGACTACTGATGGCAACTTGTTTATACTAGATCTTTCAGCCCCAGTGTCTATTAAAAATTCCATATCTTCTCTCAATGGACCCACTTCAAAGTTTGCCAAGGGCTCTGTCAGGTGTTTCATGGGGTCCTCTACTATATAAAGCCCTCGACACCCCTAATCATCCCCTTTTAAAACCTTCTCTAAAAGATCTTGTTCTCAGGCAATGGCTTCGTCAAACTGTAACTTTTTACAGTCCTTTTGAAAATGCCCAGCCTCATTGCAATAAAAGCAGCGTCCGACCCATGGTTTCCCCGTTCTTTCTGGATACCTCTTCCAAGGTTTTGCTGGCCCTGGCCTCTCTCGACTTGTTGTTGCCGGAGCTCTTTTTTCTGACCCTGCACTTTCTCTGGCAACTGCCACCATTATCTTAGCTTTTGTTCTAGTTTTCTCTTCTTCTCTCCGTAGGTACACTCTGAGAGATTCCCTCAGGAGTTCATTAATGTCTTTTTCCTGCCAGCCCTCCATCTTTTCTAATTTTCTCCTAATATCCAGCCAAGCCCTTCTCACAAATTGCACCTTTAAAAGCATCTGGCCTTCCGGGCCATCTGGATCAATGTTTGAATGCAGCTGGAAGTTCCGTTTTAACCGGTTTAGCCAGGCTGCCGGAGTTTCATCCTTCTCCTGCGAACCATCGAATGCCAATTTAGCATTACTCCCCCTGGGGACTGACTCTTTTATGCCCCTCACCATCAGGGACCTATATTCCCTCATATTTCTCCTCCCTTCCTCCTCATTGGGGTTCCAGTTGGGATCTGCTATGGGTACTTTTTGATCTCCCGGGGGTCCTGGTCTATTTTCTCGTTCCCAAATCCCTATTCCCGCCATTCTTATTAGCCGGACTTCTTCTGGGGAGAATAGTATGTTAAAGATTGAATTAAGTTCCCCCCACGTATATGTGTTGGGTCCCAGGAACTGGTCCACTTGATTAGCTATTCCCACTGGGTCCTCCACCAAACTCCCTATTTCCTTCTTGAAACTTCTGACCTCTGAAGCAGTCAAGGGAACGTTCACAAACCCAATGCCACCAGCTGCCCCTCCCATAGGAACCTCCCTAAGAGGGAACAGTTTTTCTGCCTTGGAAGTCTTGGACCGAGTATTACAACATGGTCTGTCATCTGCCTTAGGACCACCTGCTTGGGAGGTAAATCCCTGTTGAGAGCTAGTAGCAGCATCGGACTGTGGGGGGACAGTAGGTGGGGGACTACTGGAAGTTCGTAGAGGTGACAGTGACAATGGTGATGTTGGTTTGCTCTGATCCCAATGTGGTGTTGGTTTGCTTTGATCCCAACGTGGTGTTGGTTTGCTCTGATCCCAATTAGGAGGAGGTAAGGGGGAAGGAGTTATAGGAGGGGTAGTCATTGGGAAGGGTGGAGGTGGTGGAGGAAGGGTAGCTGTAGGAGGGGTCACGTGAACCTGGGAGGGAGCCGGAGGTGCACTTTGGGAAATAGCAGGAAAATCTGGGGGGGGCAAGTAGTCAAGGGGGTCCCACTTTTTCCCGTTTTCCTTCTTCTCTCTACTCCTCTCTCCCTTATGCTGTAACATACAGATTTTCGTCCCTCTATCTCCTATTACATTCTCCAACCAACATGCAGCATACCGTATCTCCTCCAGGTCAGACCTGTCCTGTGCCTTCAGATGTTCATTCAATTGCCTGCACATCCACAGGTCCTGTGTCCCGACCCATGGCCACCGTTCTGGTAGGTTCAAGTTAGGCCACACCTCCACACAAAAGTGGATCATCTTTATTTTATCTAGCTCTTTTGTTACTTCCCAATCGTCCCATTTGTTCAATAATTTCTCTAAGGGACTATTGGGAGGAATACTCTTGGCTCTTTTATCTCTTTTAGTGCTCGTCTTCTTGCTCACGCACCCTCCCATATTTTCCAGGCCTCAAACTAAATTGATAAGGTGCCCCTACCCGAACTAGAATTTAATGACGGGCAACACAAATCTGGACCGCAACTAAACTTTCCTGGCCTCCTACCAAAAAATATCTCTTAAAAAAAAATTACCTTCGCTTCTTTCCAAACAAAACCTCAAAACAACTCAACTTTCTTACTCTCTTATCGAAGTCAGGGTCTACTTGACTCTCTTTCTAAGTCAGGGTCCACCCGACCCTTTCTCTGGGGTAAGGTCCCAGCGGGGTTCACGACTCTGCCCCTCCCTATACCCCTACTCAAGCCAAACTAGGGTCTGCCTGACCCTTTCTCTGGGGTAAGGTCCTAGCGGGGTTCACGGCTCTGCCCCTCCCTATACCCCTATCCAAGCCAAACTAGGGTCCACCCGACCCTTTCTCTGGGGTAAGGTCCCAGCGGGGTTCATGCTGCCCCTCCCTATACCCCTATGCAAGCCAAGCTAGGATCCACCCAACCCTTTCTCTGGGGTAAGGTCCCAGCAGGGTTCACGACTCTGCCCCTCCCTATACCCCTGTCCAAGAGGCGCCTCAATCTTTCATCCTTCACTCACTTCCCCCTGCTCCTGGCCGGCCCTCTCGTGGGAGTCCGGAACCGCGGTACTGAGGGGTCCACTCTTGCTTCAGAGGTCCGAGCTGCCGGCCCCCGTCTCATTCACACCCCACTCGCACGCCTCTATACCCGCCACCGGATGTTCTCACCACTCCGGCGCTCCTCCGCATTGCTTATCCCTTGCTGATTCCTAGGGTCCGGGGGTCACCAGCAATTCCCGAGGGTCCCACGAAGCAGGCGGCCGTCCTGTCGGGGGGGTCTCCAAAGGGGTGTGGTATCCCGGACAAGCCCCCAGCTGACAAAAACAGGGCCAGGAGACCTTCTTCTCCTGTTTTAAAGCCTTTATTAGAATCAGCTTGGGGTGGGGGCCCGACGGGTCACGCGCACACTGCCGTTGCTCCCCTGAAGCGTCTTGGAGGAGGAGAAATGCTGCTCTTCCTACGGAGTGCAATGTAGGCAAAGCCGGGATCTCCGTCCTCGCGGTTAAACCCAGAGTCCCCTTGTGGCTCGAAAGTCCAGGGGTGTCATCTCTAGCGAGTCTCTTATCAGTCATGGCGAGGAGAGGGGAGTTGGCGGATAGTGTCTTTTGATCTCGACTCCAGGGCATCGCTCTTGGTTTCTTTATTCAGTGTTCCGATGCTTCATGGATTGGGTTTTTTGTCCGGGACGGTGTTTTTCGGTAGCTGATTTGCATAAGCCCTGATTGCCATCTTGGGAAGTCCCCAACCCCGGTTGCCGTGTCAGGAAGTCTCCGACTCCGGTCGCCATGTCAGGAAGTCTCCGATTCCGGTCGTGACAGGACAGGGGGTAGCAAGGAACAGTTTGGCATGGAACTCAGAACTGGAACGCTTCAGAACCTGAAACAGAGGCTGGAAAGAACACTTGCAAACCCTGGCCGACTCCAGTCGCCATGCCGGGAAGTCCCCGACTCCGGTCGCGACAGGACAGGGGTAACAAGGAATAGCCTGGCATGGAATCCAGAACCGGAATGCCTCAGAACCTGGAACAGAGAATGGAAAGAACACCTGCAAAACCTGGACTGCAGGTAGGGCCTATTCATATCATTCTTATTAGGAGGAAGGTTACCCAATTGTTCTAAGACCAACACCTGATCACGGACCAAGGAAGACTACAAGCCTTCACCCCATGATCACTGGGAGGCAGAAGAAGACCCCCTAGCAACAGGTGGCGCAGGCGCCGACGCAATCCAAGAAGACACAGATGCAGGAACTATTTAAAAAAGGAAAACCTCCTCAGCCAAGTGCACACTGTGGGTGGAGACACTGAGTGGAGCAGCGTCACCCCCAGCCGTCCCAGCTAGCTGGCCTTTTGCTTGCTTTACCACTTGCTAAATCAATAAAATTGGTTTTTATGAATGATTATTAAATTGCCCCTTTTATTCAGTCACGACAATTAATAACACCCCCACACTTTTCTCATGAATTAAAGTAGATATTTCAGTATATCACTGTCCATTTCCATGGCCCTACCAAAAGAATGTTTCTGCTCCTTTTGGCATCTCCTCATCCTCCTTCTATCTGAGGTTTGACTCCTTCTTTTACTGACCTTGTTGTTTTCATGTTGTCTTTCCAGGTGTCATCATTCCTTTTTTCTCCCTAAAGAGAGGATCGAGGTGTAGTGGAAGGGTTAAATCTTGCCCAGGCCTGTGGATGGTCTTGTGAGCTCTTCTGGGGGCAGCAGCTGGAGCCGTTTATGCTGGATGATTTGTCGGTAGCTGCACTGGGGGAGGGTGGCTATGATCTCAGCAGGCAGGCCAGCACTCAGAGGCTGCACACCGCAGGCTGAGGGCTTCCCCTCCTCCTGCCTGGCAGTTTCAGCAGCTGCAGAATTTCAGCCAAACCGAGGACCAGCCTGGCCTGCTGGAAAGGGCTCAGCAGGCTCCCCAGGAAGGGCTTGTCCCCCCTGGGAAGGGGCCCCAGACACTCTGCTGGAATAGGACCAAGAGGGCTTCTGGGGAGGTGCCAGCGCTGGAGCAGAGCCTGGCCCCATGGGCCAGGCAGGGGCTGGCCTCCAGTTACCTGTTAAAGGCCAGACCTAAGAGAGAGAGTTCCCGGGCTGGTGGTTTTTAAAAGGTGGTATTGACAGTGGCAGATCTAATTTCTAAATGGTGCAAAATGTTGTCAGTTCTCAGAACTAGACAGCTACTGGCCTGTTCTAGGCACAGAAGAAGCTCCCAGCAGCTTCTCTCAAAGAAATCACTTCCGTGGATGGTTTCTTACTTTTTTTCCAAATGTCAATCAATATGAAACCACCACATGTGTAGATACTATTATCTAGAACAAGGCAGCAAACACCAAGTGTTTTATGGTGTTGTTATAAATGAGTAGCCAATTTGATTAATAAAAAAAAAGAAATTTATTCTATAATCAAATTACAATCATAAAAAGGAAACCATAAGCAAAAATCAGTTCAGTGCCAGGCGAACAGCACTGGGTGATACAGGGAGGAGGCTATCTGCAGCACTTCTCTGCCATGCTTCACAAATTACAACTGTATCAAGGTGCTTTTTATATGTTTTCAGGTTTTTCGGGGGTCTCTTGGAATACACTTCTTGTAGACAAATATTCAGGTTGTTTTGGGTGTATATGTTATAATCTTGTTGAGTTTCTTGGAAATACACTTCTTCCAGATGAATATTCATGAGTTACAATCTTACTGGACAGAGGTTTCCTGGAAATATGCAAGGATTTTTATCAGACAAGATTATAACTTGAGCATGAATTTATTTATGCTATTTATTACAGTGTTTAGTCCAGTTATAAAGACAAACCCACAAAAAGCTTTTTATAAATCAAAATTGAAGATTAATTTCAAGAGATTTTTACAGAGGAAATTAAGTAATATAGTATTTTCTTTTGGTCCCTCAGTCATTAAATAGTGTGTTTGGGGGTTTTTTGTCAGGAAAATATTTGTTTTTAATAAATGAAGTATCACTGCTTAAAATTAAAATATAATTTAAGAAGTCCTTGGAACTAAGTATGAAGGTGAAATTGAACACGGAGTGTATACAAAATATGCAGTGGTCAGAGTTCTTTATTATTCTGGCAACTAAAGAAAATTGAACTATTTTGGTGTCTAGTTTAAAAAAATGGAAAAAAACCCCACTTTTGAGAACTGTAGGTCAGTACAGCAAAAGAGCCATTTCTTCTTTCCTTGAAACCTTTTAATCTCCAAACACTTTGGCTTGATAAAGTTTTCTCACTTGTGAAAAGCAGTCTGATGAGAACTGAAGTAACAGCTGGGTTGGCCTAATAAAAGCTGAAGTGCAATTCCATTACACAGAGAACAGCAGAGAAATGATTGCAAAGATTGCACACCAGCAAGGCACTCCTGAGAGCTGCATTTAGCTACTGGGAGTTAACCTCTCTGCAGAAGGAGAGGCCAAGTGCTCTCCATTTAAAGATGTTAATGTTCATCTGGGTGCTCTGGTGTGAAAGCATAGAGACAGAGAAGACAGGAGATTTGGAATCACAACCTTGTCACTATTGCAGCAGCAAGATGAAGTGCAGGATCCAATGAAGGAAGGAAATATCCCCACAAGCTCACATCCATGAAATTGCAAAAGAGCCTGGAGTCTCGCTGTAGCTCTCACCAAGGGGGAACAGGTGGCATGGGAGGCAGAGGTGCACCCATGCTGTTCTCTGCTGGTTCTGGAGCAAGGTCTGTGAAGTCAAAGACCAAATTTTTCCAACTATTACAGCAAGCTGTGTGCCAGCCTTGGTACAAATGTGTGTCTGTGGGCTGCTACAATTAAATACTGAGAGTAGTTGAAGCAAATAGAAAATGGCTTGAGCCAGGCAGTGAGCTTTTCAAACTCAAATAAATCTGCTATGCAGATTTTGAAATGGAAGTGTTCTATAAATTGGAAATAATGGGACAAGAAAGATGTATCAGAATATTTGTAACAGCTTTCTCAAATCTGGCATTAGTATATTGACAACAAGTATTTGGGACTACTGTTTATAAATAGCCAGGATCTGAAAAATGTGTCTAAATGGTTTGGCATCCTTAGAAAAACACTCATTCTTCGGTAATCATTCTCAGACATGGAAGACTCAATATACACTTAAATTTTCTCAGTATCTCTGCCATTCATCCATCAGAAGAAAAAAACCTCTCACCCACCTCCAGTGTCTCCTCTGAATTGTAAAAGGCTTATTTGGGCACCACAGACCCATATTTATGCTTCTCTGACAATATTGGAAATCATGTATATTCTCTGGGAGGTGGAGGATGATTAGGAGAAATGTTTAATGGGTAGGAAGAGCAAGGAAGGTTCAGGTGAAGTGTCCTGTACAGGGTGATGCATAGGACAGCTCTGGCAGCACTTGAAATAAAATGTATCTGCTTTCACTGACAGATCTCTGTGGCATTTGAAACATTACAGACTAAAGGCTGACAGTTAAAATAATCTGCTCATTTGCAGGTGAGAATTCAAGTACTGCATCAGTCTGATGGGTTTGAAATTTAATATAATATTTCTATCATATATTTAATATCATTAATATAATATATATCATACTTCTGAGCAGCCCCTGACCTCTCTAAGGCTTCTAATTTTTATTCAATTTTTATCCAATTACTTCCTAAGTAATTTCCAATTTACTACTTCAAATTTCTATTGACATCAGCCTAGATTTTTATTACAAATTATAGAGAGTTTTTTAGCAGAAGGTGGGCATGATATATTAGTAAAAGCCTGTCTGCACAAACCAGCCTCTGGAATAAGTCGTGATATTAAAGGCTAAAATCCTTGAAACTTTCCTGCAGAAGAGAGAGTAAAGCAAAGCAATATTTTTGTGTACAAGGGAAAAAATGTAAACTTGTGTGTATTAGCCAATAGTAGCTTGCTTTGACCGTGGACCCTGTAGAACCCTATAAAAGGTGTGTTAATAATAGAAATAAACAGCGTTCACGTTTACTTCTGTGAAGAGTGGTGAATAAGCTGGCGGACTCTCAAGAACAAATGTACAGTTCTGGGTATTGAGAACAGCCTTTAAAATGTTTCCTCCTGTATGAATTTCATGGACAATATTTATGACTATACTACCTGAAAAAAGATATGACTTGTTTGATTAAAGTTTATGACAGAATTGGGGAATTGCAAAATACCTGCAGTGATATATCACTTTAAAAAAAAGTAAAATAAAAAGAAAAGGCAAATCAGAATGAAGTGGATTGAGTGGATTAAATTCTCAAATTTGTCTGAAAGGGACTGAGAATAAAACTTCGGGGATGGATGCTGTACAGGAGAGCAGTTTCTGGTTCAAGGACTTTGTTCCTATCTGCACAAGTTTTGGTACCACTGAAGTTCCCTTCAGACTAAACAGAGCAGGATGGACACACAGTTCCCTGTTACAGAGTCTTTTCTTTAAGTTTGCTGGCTGAGCAGCGAAGAAGCCATCACAGGATGAGTAGCTGGCCTGTTAATCACAGCATCACTGGAGTGTGTATGCTGAGTTTTAGGAGATGTTAATCATCTGCCATTTTTCATTATGATAAATTAAAACCTTCTGCATGTAGAACTTATCTGAAGAGTGGATCTCTGAAGGAAATCATCAAGTCAGTGTTTCATATTTATTCTGTTGGTTCCCAGACAAAAACCTATTGAATTACAAAAAATGACATTTTGTTTTAACTGTGAGCTTCCCCTGAGCCTAGGAACTTTTGGCATTATAGATTAATCAATATAACGAGAACTGTGGCAGAAGCATTGGTAATTCTGATAATCATGTGTTGCAGTTTATGAATAGTACTCCAAAATTCAGTGCCCTTACGAAGTCTCTCCAATGAAACAGAAAAATTAAGAATTAGGAATCATTTGTAAAATTGCTTTGCATAAAAGAAGGGGCTACAAAACCCGTGTGAAATGCTGACTGTTCCCATAATAGCAGGAAGAGAATAAAGACTATAGGATGAGGTAAGGAGCTGGAATAGGTAAACAGGATACAAGCCTAAATGCACCATAGGATGAGGGGTTTCCTTGGATTCTTTTGGACCCCTAAGCCAGAGGAAATGGAAAGAGGGGGTTCAAAAGAGCTGAAGAGAGCATGCGCAAGGAGGCAAGGTAAAAAGTTCAGCCGAAGGAAAAATGTTGACTTCAGCCCCAAAGACGTGCAGAAGACCATCAGAGTGACCAACAAGGAGCAGTGCACAGCTGCAAAGAGGCGTGGGACCAATTTTAATACTAAGCAGGGACAGGCGGAGTTAGCAAATGAATATGCATTAGGCGCTGTTGTGGTTTTAAAGCAGTAAGTAAAAAATTACTAGAAAACTTATTTCTTGCTGTGAGATATGGATTAGAACAAGAGCAAAACAGGCTTAAAACTTAA
>NW_005087859.1:19536-37109 GCF_000331425.1 Pseudopodoces humilis | reverse complement strand
GGGGGGGGGGGGGGGGGGGGGTGGGAGTAGGCTGACACAGAGCCTTGTTGCCTTGTCAGAAGCCAGAAACCAAAAAGAAAAAGAGAGCCCTGGCTTTACATCTTAAGGTGGTGTTCACAAGTTGATCTCACTTTTCAGTGGTCAAAACTGCTGTCAATTTTTAGAAATGACCAATAATTGGTCAAAAGACTCCCATCAGCCACCAGCAGCTTTAACTTCCCTAGCTCCCAAAGCTATCTTAAAGGTAAAGTCACCCCATGACAGGCATACTGTGTAATCCTACTCTGTAGAGAATAAAAAGGGAGAAACAAGTTTCAAGGTGTTCATGCCTTTGGATGAGATATCCCCATGCACCTCAGTGCTGAATAAATTCATACCTACTCTTACAACTACTCTGCGAGTTATAGGGGTCCTTTCTATTCCGCATATGTCTCGGTTCTAGAAGAGAGGTGTCTGCTAGGGAGGGCGGGAGCCTCCCTTGGGATGAAAGAATGTAGACCCCCTCCCTCCGAATTATTATAATTTTGAAATTAAGGGCCCCTTAGGCAGAGATCTGGGGATAGGAATAACAGTTCTTTACTAGTATAACCAGGCAAACAAACAACAATAATTACAGCGTTAGCAAGAAAACAGAACCAGGGACCCCATGACAGCCTTCTCGGCTGAGACGGGATGGAGGAGAGGCTTGTTTCACAAACCCCCTCGGGCAGCCAGTCCCCGTGCTCCTGCAGGGCTCTGAGGAACAGTCGGCTGGAACAGCAGGGATGAGCAGAGATCCTGGGCCGGTGGATGAGGTGTATCAGCAGCTCCGCGGCGGTGGCTGGCACTGCCACACGTCCTGGCAGGTTGCGAGGGGGTGTGAGGCCACCAACAAAGAGGGAAGAAGGAGAAGAAGCAGCAGCTCCATCTGGGTGATGGCAAAATTCCCTTCTCTCTACCACAGCAGCTCTGCGCCCCAGAAAAAGAATGTCTTTTCCCCCGAAGCCGAAGAAAGCCCACCCAGCCCACCCTGTCCCCACCCTCCTTTCCTGCCCCTTCCCCCCCTGGGCACGGTCACTCTTTGTCCTTTGTCAAGCACCCACTAAGTACCCATAGTTAGGTTGTCCCCGAAACTATTTGGGTAAAAATTCCACCAGCAAGCCAGAACAACAAAAAAAGGACACCTAACCCCCAACAGCGTATCACCAAAGCATGTGGCACTTCCACTACTCCCTCCAACAGGAGGCGCAAAAGGCAAAGATCATGGGATAAGATCAGAACAATTAATTTTAACAGCAATGAGATAAGAAAAGCAATAGTAAGAGCAACAATATTAATAACAAAGGGTATAAGAAAATAAATTATTCACATGGACAAACATTCCCAAGAATAGACAATATCAGACAGCTCCTTCCACGATGTTTTCTTGTCCACAAAGAACCATTTCTCCATGGAAGGGAGTCCCTTTCCCTCACTCTCTGAAATATCATGACATGGTATAAAATAACCTCTGTGTCCTAGCCATGCTCCTTCCCAGCTACTGCAGAAATGAACCCCATCTTGGCTGGAACCAGGACACTATGCTAAAAAGGGAAGAGCCCAAGTTGGTCTTTTTCAGCCAGTCTGGCTTGGCAGAGCAGATAATGTTGTAAATTAAAGGGCCAGGAGACCTTCTGTTCCCATTAACAAGCCTTTATTAGATAGAACTGGGCCTAAAGGTGGAGGCTCAGGGTGCGCGCCACCGCCACTGCTCCCCGTGGTTGACGTCGAGGAGGAGGATCATGCAGACCTGTCGTCATCCACTGTCGGCAGGACTAGAGCCTCTATCCTCACCGGGATCACCCGGAGACTCCATCTCAGGCTCGCCGGTCTAGGGGTGTCTTCCCTCTCAAGTCCTGCCCAGGTCATGGCGACCAGCTTGCGGGACGAAGATTGGCGCACCCAGTCTCCCCAGGTCCCCGCTGCCTCCACAGTGTGGTCCTCCAGATATTTCTCAAGAGTGGCTCATTGTCCAGGGCTGTCTCCGCTCCCAGGTGGTAATATGATTTTAATATGCACCCGTGTGCAAGTCTTTATGGGAAATGTGGAAGCTCGTCCTATGTGCAAGTCTTTATGGGAAATGCGGAAGTTCATCCTGGGTAGCAGCAGCTAAATTACCCAACAGGTTGGGAGGGAGTAGGGGATGGGGATACAAATGCAAAGATAAAACAAGTAAGAACTTCTTGACAGTGGGCCCATTTAAGGCTTGCAACCCCAAACAATAAAACAAATACAAACTTCTTAACAGTGAACCCTTTTGGGACTTACAACACCAAAACCCCTTATCCAGGGACTTAAACTGGGATTGAAACAAGAACATATAATTTGAACATTGGGATTTTTATTTATAACAGATAACAGCAAGAGGTAATTTGCCGTTTTTTATAAATAAAGCAATTATAGCAGGAGTGAGTATATATATATATGTAGTCTTCTGTCTGTACAAATTGTTTGTAGTTTATATTTTTGGTGGGGATTTTTTGTTTGCTTTTCATTAAAAAAAAATCATTGTGCGACTCAGTGCCCAGAGTGCTTCAGCTAGCTCAGAGATGGGGTTTTTCCTCACTCCAGCTCCAGGCCAGAAGAAGTAGGATTTGAGCTCAGTAATTCACTTTTGGAACTCAAGTCTTTCGAACGAGTAAGAAACAAAGGGGGAATCCTCTGCTGGGTTATGTTCCACAGTTTATTTCTGTGAAGGGAACTCCAGAGAGTGAGACAAAGAGAGGGAATCTGGGATGGTTCTTTTAACAGGGGCTCTTTGAAGGGTGAGCATTCAGAGAAAACCAATTATTTTCTACAGATAGAACATTTACAAACTTTCTACAAATCAAGGTTAAAAACGCTAAGATAAGAAATAACAGACGTACATTCCCTCAAATAAGAAACCTCTTATCTGGCGTGGGATGCACAGAGGGAGCCTGGTAACGCAGGAGGGAAAGAAGGGGGGGCAAAGAAGGGGGGGCAAAGATACACACCCGGCCCCTTTAGATGGGACACAGGAACCGGAAAGCACATAGAAACTCAAAGGCAGTGACTACAGGTCCAGGACCAGAACAAAGCTGTGAGTTCCCACACCAGAGAGTGGGCTCCAGCCATTACCACCCCCGCGCCTTCTCGTGCCGGGGCTAGGGAAACCCAGAACGGCTGGAAATGTCAACGGCGCCCTCCCTCCACTCCACTGGGGCTTCCCCCTGCCTCCCGCTGCTAGGCAGAAGGGGAGGGTAGGGTTGGCCCAACTCCCCACGGCGGCAAGGATACAAACAGAGGGGTCTGAGGAAGAAAAACTCCGGTACCCCCGGCCCCCAGCAGGGAGCTGGAAGAAAAAGGGGTAGGGAGAAAAGCTGCGGCTTGGAGAGGGCGGGGAGTGCATTCCAGGCTATCAGCTACAAATATTAAACTATATCTAACTTAGTAACATTCTAACAACCATTACTGCAACAATTGTGAAGTAATTTGTCAAATAATTTGACCAATACTTAGTGTCTTGACGTAATTTTAGAATGAGTTTTTTTCAGGAAAAATTCCTCTGCACCTAGTTAAAATGTTCTTTTTGTAAGCATATGTAGTACAATTTGATATAAAATGCTTCAGAGGAGCAGCTGAGGTGATCCTGATCCAGAAAAGCAGAGGAGTATGTCTGACAGAGCTGGTGCTGGTAGTTAATATACTGACTTGACTTAAAGCTGAAATGGCCATTCTGTTGACCAAAAGTCTATGAGAAAATTTTATAATACTGTTTGCAGCTGAGGGAATGTTATCACATTGGATGGAAAACAGATAGGTGGGTATTAGACAGACTGCCGTCCTGTCAATGCTGTGTAATGTACTGGATAATAATTTGCAGCTACTTTTGAGCAGACAACCACACCTTACTGCACTTTTGAAGCATTAACTTGTTTCAAGAAACAGTGATTAGAGGTGTCACCAAAAACCAGGAAATAAACTGTCCAACCAATTTGTTAAGTTAGGAGGCAAACATTACTTTATCCAGTGCACTGAGTATATGGGGAATAAGTCCACAAAAATGCACACTCATCAACCTAATAGACCAGGTTATATTAATGAAACTAATACATATTCAGTACATTTCTATTATATTTCCTGAATACATGCATACATGCTAATTATTTCAATGGACTTATTTGAATATGAGTAGGGGGTCTTTTGAGGTTCTTTGGTGGTCATTTGGGGACATCCCATTTCCCAAATTTTGCTTTTGTGATTCCACATCTTCAAATGAATCTTCTCTCCTAGAGGGTATCGCAAATACGTGGTCAGGTCATGATGCACTTCTCTTATCATTCTTTGCTCCACTACTATCTTTGTTTTCAAAATTAAGACATCAACTAGTACATGTACTATTAAGCATTGATATAGGCAAATGAGAAAACATGAGCTTGCAAAAAACTATTAGTCATAGATGTGTAAATGACAAGGTATATTTCTGTTGTAATACATAACATGAATAAATTCGTGCTGAAGTTACAGTAATCTCACCTGATAAAAATCCTAGCATATATTCGTCTCCAGGGGATTTTCATCTGACGAGATTATAGTGACATGCACCAAATCTAGCATGAATATTCGTCTACAAAAAGTCTATTTCCAGGAAATCTTCGTCTGACTAGATTACAGTGATATGCACCAGGACCAGCATGAATATTCATCTGTAAAAAGTGTATTCCAAGAGATTTGTTGGGCACCACGATAAAGAGAGGAACATGTACCGACATGCAAAAGAAGACAAGACCAACAGAGGGACCCCCAAAAAGCCTGGGAACGTATAAAAAGGACCTTGTGATAGCCACATTTCATGAAACATGGTAGAGCAGTGCCAGAGAGCCCCTCCCTGTCTCACCTGGTGCTTTTTGCCTGGTTCAGCACCAATCTGATTTTTGCTTGTGGCTTTTACGATGGTATTTTAATTATGGAATAAATTCTTTATATTAGCTATCCATTTATTTTATTATAAATCCATTTATATCCATATTATTCTTTTATTGGCTATCCATTTATAACACTGTCCAGTTCCATCAGTGGAAGATGTCATGAAAATCTTTCTTTCAACTATTTTGTGTATTGAGTGAATGAAAAGGTTTTAGAATTACAATAGTTCTGAAAAGCATATAACAAAATTTTCCCCTTAATCAAAAAAAGTTTGCAGTGTTTTGAGTCCCTATATCTGAAACTTATTGTAGAATTTTAATAGAGTGTCAAATGTGACACTGAAAGGCAAAACAGTTGTGCTGTCATGATCCTATGGCTGTCACGGGTCATAGTTCAGTGAGTTTACAGAAGCAGATCTGTAAGAGGACATTTAATCAGATCCAGTGGAAAATACTGAAACCACTAAGTATGGTTTAGGTTGGACCAGGTAAGTGCTTTTGAAAGCAATGTCACACTTGTCCTTATCGCTGTGCTGTGGTCTATATCTCAGAGCACCCCTTGTGTGCCCCTGCAACAAATGGGGTACAGCCATATGTACCAGGCTGTAGCTCAGCTGAGTTAATTCCCTAAAATATGAACATTCTGGATGGCAGTCCTCTCATCAGCCTGGCATGCATCTCTTAGCATGCACTTACAAACTTGACTGGCCAAGGGGAGTGACATGGTTCCACAAGAAAATATGGCACATAGGAAAGGAATCCATGCCATATTACTTCTTTAGAATATACTTTTATAAGAAAAAACCAGTGTTGTCTGCACTTGGTTGACATAAAATACGATGTTTCTGCTTTCACTGAAGTGGAACACAAGTATCAATGTCCTATAGCAGTGGAAAATAAAAAATAACTTATTTTTAAAAGCAAAATTGTCTGTGGTTAGAATTCTTGATAAAATATGGATATTGCATCTTTAAAACAAATAAAAAACCTGAGACAAAATCCCAAATAATAAAATTTGCCACAGTGGCGAAGCTTTGATTTATGGGAGGGGGTATGTTGCAGGGGGTTGGGGAGTTTTTCTTGGGGGTGGGGGTGGGCTTGTTTTTTTTGATTTTGTTTTCTTTGGGGGGAGGAGTTTAGTGGGAGTTTAGTTTAATGTTTAAATGTTTAAATGTTTAATGTTTGTATGTTTAACGCTTTAATGTTTAATGTTTGGTTTAATGTTTTAAACATTAATGTGCTTAATGTAAAAAAAAAATTACAGCTTTAATTACTCTAACTAAAAATGAGTAGATATATACCTTAAAATAGTCAATGAAACCAATGTCTTATTTGAAGATAGATTAAATAGTTAAAGATGTGTAAAATCTTCTCTAGGAGGTCTACATCTGGTTAACTTAAAAGAATTAAAGGAATTAATTAAATGAGTCCTTAAGCACCAATGCAAAGAGTCTATATTAATCATAAGGCAACTATTTTAAGTCTTTAAATCTCTACTTTATAATGCTTTGATCCAAAATATTGATGTAGATACTCATTATCCAGTCCTGAGAAAAATATTAAGTAGCTCATTGTATAATATCAAAACTGGATTACCACAGGGTTACCTGTGTGCAAATGCCTTTAAATTGGTGTTGTATTTAAGGAATAAGAGTTCAAAGCAATACCCACCATAACAGACCTGTTTTCTCTTCATGTAAACTCCAAACATCCCGTAATAGAAATTACCTTGCTAATGGGACTGGGATTCCATAAGATAACTTGAAAACTTTCATCAAATGAGGACTAGCCCGGGAGCAGGGGTTGTTAACCTGTAGAAAAAGAAGCTCAGGGGGAATCTTGTTATTCTATGTAACTCCCTGAAAGGAGGTTGTAGACAGGGGTCTTTTCTACCAGCTAACAAAATGATTAGGCAAGAGGAAATGGCTACAAAAGTTGGTCCAGGTGAGGTCTAGATCTTATTAAAAAATTCTTCATGGAAAGGGTGGTCAGGCATTGGAACAGGCTGCCCAGGGGTGTGGTGGAATCCTTATCTATGGAACCATTCAAAAAACCTGTAGATGTGTTGCTTATGGACATGGCTTAGTTGTGGGTCTGGCAGTGCTGGGTTAATGATTAGGCTTTATGGTCTTAGCAGTCTTTTCCAACTTTAATGATTGTATGATTCTATCATGTTTAGAAAGGGAGCTTATTCTATTTACCATACTGCTGTATTTTTTCATTAGTTTCACTTTTAGTTGAAATAATAATCCCCATTCTTGCCTTCTTGTATTTGGACAAGCATATTTATTTACAGATCCTACATTTTCAAGTTGTTTGTAAAGGTCTAATTTGCTGCTGTAGATTGTCTGCAATTCTTGACACATCTCATACTTTCTTGGTGAGTCCAGGCTTCCTATGTTTCCTGCACAAACAGCAATTACTCTCAGAGTGAAGGAGCTATTATTACAGAAGATGTCACAGTGATACACCTGGCATCTCATTCCAAAGAGGCATCTCGGTCAACCAGTTCTTTATTTTATGAGTCAAGATGGCAAAATGCAAAATGTGAAGTGCTTGAAAATATTTTCCTGGTTGAAATAAAGTCCACCAGTTAATGGAAATACCAAGCTTAGGAAATGGTGAGGTAGCTCAGCAAAGAGCTTCTCTTATTCTCAGAGAAGATATAACGTTACTTTGCCATGAGGAGCAGATCAGAGGGGATTCAAGCTTTTTATGTGGATAAGATCAGCTTTGTATATATAGAAATCTAAGAGTGACTTCAGAACAGAAATGCTGTCCTGCATAGCACTTCTGACAGTTAAAATCCTTTTTATTTAAGGAACTAAATCTGGATTATGCTTCTCATTTTTGGGTAGCATGTCTCAAAATTTTTCGTCATTACCAGTTTCAGAGCATGTAAGCTGCTTTTTCTTTCGTGCTGCCAACTCTGAAGTTCTGCTTCTAAAGTATCGTATTTTTAATCAAAATGGTAGGAACAGTCATGGGGGGAAAGCCTCTATAAGACAAAACTACTTTTTAAAATTGTAAAATGTTTAATTAAATTATAAATTAAATTATTTAAATTAATTTAATTTTAAGGAATTTAAATTGTACTAAATAACTGGCATAAGAGAAAATATGACAAAAAAAGACTTAATCTAAATATGCAGCATAGAACTCATGGTCTTTGCACATAAAATTTTAGATGTTTTCAATACATTCATAAGGATCAGGACAACAGTGAGAGTTGTCATATCTGTGAAGAATTTTCATAATAAATTGAAGAATGTACTGCTCAGACGGACTTTCTTATTTTTTCATTAGAGGAATGTCGCTCTATTAGGAACGGCGAGAAGAACAGCACAGACTCTCTTGTGGAGTCGATCAGGAGAATTTCGGTTTATTACTTCAGGTCTTTTTTATAGAGCGATACGTGAAAAGTACAGAAAAGAAACTCTTATTGGTTAGTAAACTAACACATCACCATCATTGGTCAGTGGGGTACACCACCCCTCGACCTTCTCTTGCAAGAAAACAAGAAACTGACAAACAGCACCTGCAAGGCTGTCTTCTATCTCTGAGGATTGTTTTAATTCCTCCTTAGGATTTCCCAGGCCACTTTCTCAGGCAAGACTGAGAAAGCTACGTGGCCTGTAATTTCCACCGTGCTCTCTGTTTCACAGTTAGCATCCACAGAGGAATTTGCCTCTTGCTTATTAAAATTCCTTTAAGTTTCAAAATCCCACACAGTCCTGGAAAAAAAATCCGTCCTTGTCACACTGTCAGATGTAGTTTCTGTGGTAAGAAGATTGACTTTTATTCCAGGAAATGGAGTAGTAAAGACATCTGGGATAATCCAAAGAAAGCCTTAATAGATGACTTAAAATAATTTTTACTAATACAAGTACTGATTACCTGCTTTGCTGAACATGGTAGTAAAAGGAAGCCTGTGAATTAGACATGTACTCTTACGTGTTTAGTACCTTTACACCTGTGCCTCATTGAGATACAGCAGACTTGAGTATTCTCTGTTTTGAGTTGTTATTTGAAGGATAGCACAGAATCACCAGGAGGTTCCTTAAAGGGGAGGTGTTATGGATCTTCAAAATTGAAATTCCTGTGAAATGAAGCAACTGTGACTAGATTTATACCATTTTCTCACCTGTTTTGGTCTTTAGGGAGGTCAGCCAGAGAAGAATCTAATAGCAAAACCATAGAAAAATTCCTCTGACAGATTCCTGGCTGGAGATAAATATCTCTGCATACATTCACAGGCACATAGTTTACAGTTGTCCTAAGACTCTGAATTCCTTTCTTGTTTCCAGATATATGAAACAAATATAAGTGGAGGGTTTTCATCCTGTCTTTATTGCTGGCCTACTGGGTAAATCTATGGAAATCACAACTGTGTTTATCCTTTTCTATACAATCCTAGAATGGTGTGGCTTGAAAGGGACCTTAAAAACCATCTAGTTCTAACCCCCAGCCATAGACAGGGATGTAGAGAATATTTTAACAGAAGGTGGGCATGATATTTTAGTAAAAGCCTGTCTGCACAAACCAGCCTTTGGTGTAAGTGGCGATATTAAGAGTCAATGTCCTTGAAACTTTCTTGAAGCAGAGAGAATGAAGCAAAACAATATCCTTGTGTACGAGAGAAAAAATGCAAACCTGTGTGTATTAGCCAATAGTAACTTGCTTAGCACGCGGACCCTGTAAAACCCTATAAAAGGTGTGCTAAAGATAAACGGCATTCACTATACTTCTGTGTAGACTCGTGAATAGCCTGAGCAGTTTCTCAATATCTGGCGCTCCAAACTGGGACCCTGCAGGCAGGGGGTTTCGGCAGGTTCGTGCGTGGCGAGACGCGGTCTCAGACCAAGGCTGGTGGAGCGGATCCGTGCGCGGGGAGATGTGGTCTCGGACGGCTGAGGGAAACCGGAGGCAGAGGAGTAAGTGAGGGGTCGTGACCCTCCCCTGGTTGTGCGCTGCCAGCATGGAGGTTGAATTTGCAGCTGTGAAAAAACTGCTTCTGATTATTATTGTTAAACAAGGTGAAGCAGTCAGGGGAAAGGACTTGGAAAGGCTCGTTTTATGGGCTAAAAAACATGGGTGCCTTGCGGTGCCCCTGCTGTTTTTGCAGTAGAAGAATGGAAAGATATAGGGGATCTGATGTGGGAAAAGGCGATCACGGGAAAGAGCAAAAACGCGGTAGCGCTCAGTTCGATCTGGAAAATTTTTGAATACCTGTCCTAGTTTAGGGCAAATTACGGAGGAAAACTCCAAATGGGGGTTTCCCCAGGGAAATGACCCATCCCCAACAACTGGTCTGGGAAAGGAAAAAAAAATTCCTTGGAGAGAAGTGGAAAAAGCTGTTTATTTAATAGAAATTGAATAATATTAAATAATAAAACCTCTCACTGTTCAATGGGATGGCAAATCTAGGAAGAAAAGTCCTTTTCATGTGGTGTAGCTAGGCTCGCTCAAGTTCTTATCAGTCCTTTCGGCACTGGAAAGTGCCGAGGCCCAGGCCCTGGTGGGCCAAAGGCGTGAGCTCCCAGGGTTTGGCTGGGTGTTCAGTCTGTTAGCGTTCAGGAATACACATAACCACGAATGGTTATATGAAGGTGCTTTATTTAAAGAGCTCTGGGTGTCAGGGGTACACATACCCAAATCTGACCTGATTTGGGTTTTCGAGTTGAACATATTTTATACTCTATCGTTATACAACTTACATATTAATTGTTAAACTTACATTGTTCCATTGTATGCATTGTTTTTACCCAAGCATGAATTTCTCGTGATCCCCCCTTAGCCCCCTAGCATGGTTCTCCATGTTCTCTAAACAATAATTATATCTAATCCCATCTAACAATTGTATCATTTATCATATACTGACTACACAGGTGCAGCTTGACCTGGTCTTTAGCAAGCACAAGGCCTAACATTTCCAGGGCCTGCTTTTCCCAGGGCTTTCCAAACCTAACTTTCTTTCTAAGTCCCTGAACTTTCTAAGATTTTAAGGCCTTTTACTATCAAGTCCAGAGCAGGTTTGCACAGATCCAAGAAAAAAGGGAAAAAAACAAAGGTCCAGGGAACTCTTCTGCCTCAGCTAGCTAAAGCTAACTACAAGCCAGAGAGAAGCTCTGTCCCGCTGTCTGTCCATGCTGCAGACACCACAGTCCAGGAGCGGGATGTGTGGGAGTGATGTTTTTCCTTAACACAAACTGTGCGCTTCTTCTTCCCCCCACTCTCGCTTTCAGAGCCAGTTTTAAAGGTGCAGAACTTAATATATAACATAAACCAGGCGATTGGGGATACCAGTATCACAAAGTCACCCCAGGACAATACCTTAAGAGATATGAAGGTGGAGTCCACAGTCGCAGCTGCTGCTTTAGAAGCCATGGCTCGGCCCAAGACGGATGTGTCGCAGTCACCTCCTGCCACATCAGTCAGCTGTCTGGGTGCTTTCTTTGGGGTTTGGCACGTTTGGCCAGCGAAGGGGCTCACAGGAAGGCAGTGTAGCACCATATGGGAACTTTTAAAATCTCAGGGGTGCTCTGGTTCGAGCTGGAAGTTACCCGGCCAAATGCAGATGTAGAAATGCCGACATCCCTGGAAGGAGAGCCACCAGCCCCAGCCAAGCGGAGCCTCACACATTAGCGGAAGTGAGAGCCGCAGAGTGCAAGCCAAAGATCTATACTTCGCTGCCATCTACTGTTCTCTGGGGAAGACCGCAAGATGTTCCTCTCCCCCCGGACAATGACATCTCAGTGCACTCAGACGACTGACGACCTCCAGCAGAAGAGGAGCCAATTAATGGCAATGATACATCAAAGAAAGAATTACTGGAGTGGCAACAACAAATAGAACAGCTCATGCAACAGCTGCAAGCTCAGATTGAGCAGACCCTACGTGCAAACGGAGCACAGTGTCATCAAGAGAAAACAGCTCTGCAGCAAACACCGAAACAGCAAGCAGAGTCAGTTCAACAGCTGCAGGACATGCTGCATACTGAACCATCTTCTCCACCTTTGGAGACACTGTTAACACCACAGTCTTGTTCCAGCTCTCATTCTACTACCCTGGAGGAAGAGAACAGAAAACAAAAGGCACAGCAAAGGTGGACTGGCATCATTTGAGATGCAACACTTGAAGGAGAATGGCAAGCAGCAGGGTCAATCACTTGTGCCATTTTATATGATCAGCAGAATCCACGCTACCGACAACATGACTGGAAAATCTTGCAGCAAGCCAAAAAGATAGTTACTGAACATGGCACTAAATTTGAAGCTGCAAACACTGCATTGGATTGGCTGTTCGCCTCTGATGTTAATAGTCCCATAGACAGCCAAAATCTAGCACGTCTGCTTTTAACTCCATCACAGCTTACGGTGTGGGAGAAGGAATGGAAAAGGTTAGCAGTTTTAGAAGCCAATCGACCTTGAGATCAAAATGATGTACTATATGGCCTTAATCCTGATGTGCTCACCGGTTCAGGAGTTTACAGTCATATGGCTGTACAGTTAAACCACCCCCTTGCAATGCATCATTTGTCTGCACAGCTTGCTCGTCAAGCCTTCAATGCTGTGCCTGATTTGAAAACTCATCCTTCCTTCACAACAGTACAGCAAGTCCTTACAGAACCATATCCTCATTTCATCGATCGTCTGTCAGCAGCCCTGAAGGCTCAGAATGACATGACTGAGGAAGCAAAGCAGAACATGTTGAAATTGTTAGCTTTTGAGAATGCTAACTCAAAAATAAAGCCTATCCTTGCCACGGTCCCAAAACAAGTAGATGTGGGAGACATGCTAGATATTGCTATGAGTGTTAATCAGACGCAACAAGGTCAACTTGTAGCCAATGCAGTTGCAGAAGCTATCAAACCAACTACAAGTCTACTTGCTGCTGCAGTCAGTAAATTGGGAAGTGGATGTAAACCTCTCACTACGCCTACAAACATTTGCTTCCGGTGTGGAAACACTTTCGAAAGTCCTGCCAAGATTCTGTGTGGTGTGATCGATCCCAGATGGATACCCATGATACTGCTACACGTCGTCTTGCAAAAAACATGTGCAAGAGCGTGAAGAGCTGCCATGTGAGGACACAAGTAACTGGCCCAAATCTATACAGCAGTTCAACCCACCAGCAACCAGGGGAAGCCTGGGAATTGATTTGGCAGCAGCAGTAGATGTCAGTCTCATTGACAGTGCCATCCATAAGATCCCAACTGGAGTTACAGGACCCATCTATTCTGCCACCAGTGCACTTGGTGCTTTGTTAATTGGAAGATCATCTGCTGGAGTTGCAGGACTTATTGGTCTCCTAGGAGTTATTGATGCTGATTATACCCACAAAATCCAAATTTGTGCCTACACCTTAGCCCCTCCACTCATGATTAGAAAAGGGACAAGAATCGCTCAATTGGTGTTGTTTAAAAAGGTGGCAACTGAGAAAGACATTTTTCAGAGTGCTCCTGGACATGGAGCCAGAGGATTTGGATCTACAGGAGATACAGTAGTGAATCTTATTCAACAAATGAACCATCAACAAGTAGTTGAAATCACCCTGTGCCAGAGAACGAAACAGCAAAAAGTTAAGATAATGTTAGACACAGGAGCTGATGTTACCATCATCAGCCAAGTTTGGTGGCCAAAAGAATGGCCTCTCCACAGAGCCTTAAACTCAGTACAAGGTGTAGGAGGATACTCCACACCGCTCAGAAGCGTACATCCAATTCAGTTTCGATTTCCTGGGGGACAGACTACCACTTTATGTCCATACGTCATGCCTTTGCCTGGAAGCCTTGGAGGGCTCGTTGGTCGAGATGTTCTCAGCCAGCTCGGGGCAACACTAACTCTTCCCAATCAATCGCTTTTTCAGTAGTCGCCACTGCTGACAACCTGCTGACCTCAAAGATTCAGTGGAAATCTAATGAACCTGTGTGGGTTGAGTAGTGGCCTCTTTCTCAGGAGCAGCTGGCAATTGCACATGAACTATCAAAGTTCATGTGCAACAGCTTGTAGCTGTCAAAGAACTGCTACAAGCAAAGCACATCCAACCATCACTCAGCCCATGGAATACTCCAATCTTTGTCATCCCAAAGAAATCTGGGAAATGGCAATTGCTGCATGATCTGTGCAAGGTAAATGACCAGATGTGGACAATGGGAACATTACAACCAGGGATTGCCCTCTCCCACAATGCTGCCACAGGAATGGCATCTTCTAGTTATAGATTTGATGAAAGTACATTTAACCCTATTTCTTCACAATACCCCTGCAAAAAGAAGACACAGTGCGATTTGCCTTCACCTTACCATCAATCAATAAAGAAAGTCCATCTCAGAGATTTGAGTGGGTGGTCCTTCCACAGGGGATGAAAAATTCTCCAACGTGCCAACTGTTTGTGCACTGGGCACTGGCACCTGTGCATGCAAAACTTTCTCAGACAATTATCCATCACTACATGGATGATATCTTGTTCTGTCAACGTAATCCATTCCAAGATGATGACCTTGCATTTATCACCGCTCAATTTGCAGCAAAAGGCTTGGTGGCTGCCCCAGAAAAAATTCAAAAGCAAGCTCCATGGAAGTATCTAGGGTGGATTCTGACATCATCGTCAGTCCACCCACAAAAATTGAAATTAACCACTGAGATCCACACCCTTAATGATGCACAAAAACTTATTGGAGATCTGCAATGGGTACGATCCATTGCTGGTATCCAAAATGATGAGATGGCACCTTTAATGGACCTTTTGAAAGACACAGAACCACAAACTCCGATTACCCTTTCTGTAAAACAGAAGAAATGTCTCCAATATCTAGGAAGAAACTGCTTTCAACACTAGCAGACAGAAGATTGCCAGATGTGCCTTTAGGACTTCTGATTTGTAACCATCCTATTGCCCCATGTGCTATCATATTCCAGTGGCCTGCTTGGCAAAAAGAGAAAGGGGGAGAAGACCCACCTGAGAGCTGTCAAGATGCCGAACAGCCTGTCAAGAAGGTATAGTCAGTGATATTAGCAATGAAATGTGCAGAGCCTTTGGCAATCCTTGAGTGGATGTTTACACCGCATACACCACCAATGAGTATTTGGCAGATGACAGAAGCAATTGCTTATCTCATCAAAAAAGTGAGAACGTGAATTATGGAAATTAGTGGTGCTGAACCAGAGCATATCAGTCTACAAATAAAGATAGAAAACTTTGAGTGGATGCTGAGACACTCAGAACCAATTCAATTAGCACTGCTCAGTTATCCAGGTAATTGTACATAACAGGAAACATAAAGATCCACGCTAACAGGTTATCTTAAAGCAGCAGTGGTTGCAACAGCCCAAAATAGTGCAGCAGCCAGTGAAAGGCCTTTACAGTATATACTGATGCAGGAAATCGACAGAAAAAAGCAGCCTGTACCTGGCGAGAAGGCTTGAGTTGGAAAAGCAAAACCATAGATGGGGATGCACATGACTCACTGCAGACAGTAGAACTTACAGCCGTCTCATGGGCACTGTCTCATTGGCGAGACAGAAAGCTGAACTTGTATCAGATTCATTATATGTGGTAGGAGTGATACAACGTACTGAAGATGCTCTCATCAAGCCACCAGATAATAAGCAATTGTGTCAACTATTTTTGCAAATCAAAAGAGCTATTGAGGACAGAAAAGAATCTTGTTGCATCATTCACATTCGCAGTCATCAAACAGAATTAGGTCTCAGAGAAGGCAATGGAAAAGCTGATACGCTTGTCAGTCCTGTTGTTGCAGCACCAAGAGACTCTCGCAGCTGCAAGAGAGAGTCATGCTCTCTTTCATCAAGCCGCAAAAGCCTTACAGAGACAATTTAATATCAGCTTAACAGATACACAAGGCATTGTAAAATCCTGTCCCCAATGCAGTCAATATGGAACCACTCTAGGCTTAGGGGTTAACCCTAGAGGCCTTCAAGCCTGTGAGATCTGGCAGATGGATGTAACACATGTGCCTGAACTTGGTTGCCTCAAATACGTACATGTCACAGTAGATACCTTTTCAAAAATTATTTGGGCCACGGCACAAGTAGGAGAGAGAAGCATACATGTAATTCGACATTTAGTAGCTTGTTTTGCTGTAATGGGAGTTCCAAAAGAACTGAAAACAGACAATGGGCCTGCATATGTAGGAACATGAGTTTCTCGGTTCTTACAAAAATGGGGAGTCAAACATGTAACTGGAATTCCCCATGTGTCAACTGGACAGGCCATTGTAGAAAGAGCCCATAAGACCTTAAAAGAGTATTTAAGTAAACAAAAAACACCTGAACAATCAGACCCTGTCATTCGATTGCAGCAAGTGTTATTCACTCTAAATTTCCTCAGTTTAGTTGGAGATTAAGAGCAGCCCCCGGTGGTAATTCATAATAGTCAAGTAAAGATGCAAGCTACCCCAGAAGCTACGTTATACTACAAGAACCCAAAGACAGGTATCTGGGAGGGACCAAATCCATTGCTATTTAACGGGCGTGGTTACAGTTGTGTTTCCACAGATGCTGGACCGCTATGGGTGCCTAACTGATGGACCAAACCAGCCACAAAGGATTTGAAGAACAATCAGAACGTAAACACCCTCAGTCAGTCATTGATTGGCTGCTGGCTGACATCACGAGAGCAGCGGATATTTCAAGACTGAATCGTGTTAAATCATAGTTTGTGAGAGAAATTCTGTAGAAGATTTAAAAGAGTGTAGAGACTCCATGTAACTGTATATAAAGCAAATTGTAGTTGCGTGTTTACCTTTTAAGCAAATTGCTTTCACGCTTAGACTGCATATATACCAGAGCACGTGTGTTAAAAGTGGTTAGACAATAGTTTAAGATAAAGAGTTTTAGTTTCTGTGGTAATTGTTATTACTAGGCTATTGGTAAGTTTAGTAAAGACTTTAGTATAAGGTGTAAGTTGTCCTCCTTCAAGAGTTAGTGTAAGCATCTTTGAACGTTCATTTAATGTTAAAGCCTTAACTGTGGTTCTGCAAGCATGGTGTCATATACATGGAGCAAACTGCTTATGGTAATCGTGCTGTGCATAGCTCCAGCCAACTGTCTGCTAACTAACATCCAAAAGCAACAAAATATGAGTCACTCTAGCACACTTGACAGGCCAAAAATCAATGTGTTTGAGCCTAGCCACACCTGGAGATCCTTTTCGCACCTGTCTCATAGGAGTCCCTGAATGGGATCCTCAAGCATTTAAAGGTTTAGTTAGTAATGAGATTCGACTGAATCGATCAGCAATGTTGCAAGAGTGCAATCACACTACTGGCATCACATCAAGACAACTTGAAGCCTGCTGGCAAGCAAAAATTATCCAAGTTCTTAATGTTACCATAGGGCCCCCAGAAGTATTAGATTTGTTAGGCTCCACCAATACCTCAGGTGGATGGATAATGTTCAAGCCCCTGACAAAAAGCCGCTCCAACAAAGTAATGCAGCACTGGATTACAGTTAACCCTATAGTTGATCTCGTTACTCACACCGAAAGTAAAGCTTTTTATTCAACTGTGCAATCTCATATGACAATTACCAAGGTGATTACTTATTTCAATATTCCTAATCTGTGGAGATAGAGCATGGAATGGAATTCCTGCTAGTCCACATGGAGGACGCTGTTATCTTGGGAAACTTTCTTTGTTCCATCCAA